>JAVTVY010017532.1:0-65272 GCA_036873755.1 Hanleya hanleyi
CGTCAATCTGGGCAACGTACGTCTCTAAATTAGTTTACACGAAAAGAGTCCACGGTGAAGCCAGTTTTGAAGGGATATAAATTTTCGGTGGAAAAATTTCCTCTTCGCCACCGTCTTATGTTGGGCTTAGTTTTTGTCCTGAACATTTCTGTAGCTCAAGTATACGTTGTTTCCGATGCGATTAGGGTTGTCTGATGGTGTACGCATACATTGATTGGACCCTGGATATGGGACTTCAATGATTCCCATGCCTCAATCGTTAAAATCATGGTTTTCACCGCATCCGATGCTTGTGTATGGGTCTTCGTACTATATAATGAAACCGGTTCCATTCATCCGCTCTACCTTCGCGCGGACGTTTCATGCGATGGGGGAAGTTGGTGGTCGTAGTGGTAGAAACAACAGGAACTTTCCGTTTTCAGCTGCAATGAATAGTTATGAACGATGTGTGGGAAACGTATGCTTTTATTAATATTTCCCTCAACCCCACAACCCTGGAAAGGAGATAGGAGATAAAAGAATCCAACATCCCCACACTCGTCACAGAATACAAAATAATCCCGCTCTCCAGACAGAAACAAGCCATACCACGGCCGAAGTCCAGATCTCGATCTAAAAATACCCGAGATCCCACACCCTAGACAGAAGTGAAAAGAACTCCAGACCTCAAAACCTCACACCCTGTGCAGAGAGAAACGATACCACGGAACCCCACACTCACGAACCCCACACTCACGAACCCCACACTCACGGACCCCACACAACACGAACCCTGGGAGGACCCAAAGAACGTACAGAAACCAAAATAACCCCAAGGAAAACAAGAGCAGTAGGTGACCCCAGACTGTCTTATATAATCTCTTCAGTGCGATGGCTGGACGAAGCCAGCGACGAACAGAACAGCGACGTTATTAAACCGTCTGAAATACAAGAAAGTTTGTCTGACTAACAGGTTACATATACGGGGAGTAGGGGCCCCCAGAATACAATGCACTGGACAAGATCCCGTCAAGTTCGTAAGACGAGAAATATGTAAATATTATTTTTGTTGCTAGGCCACATATGTCCTCTGAAAATATATTCCATGCAATATGCGAACACATTAAAATAGTAACGAACGTCCACTTCACGGGAAAGGACGTGGCTGCGAGAGTGTTGAAAATTGGGGTCTTCATAAGGGCGGAGACCTGTCCAGCGTGAGCGGAACGAGATTTGCAACGTCTGCTCGGTGAATGGAAATGCAACAACTTCAAACAGAAGATGGATGTTTGACTGATTTGCTGAAATTAGCACCCAGTAAAACAATTCCTTTCATATTCTCCAAATGACTGTAGAATTTAGGCATGCCAAATGCCTAGTTTTACACTTTGATTGTAACAGGTCGGAATGTAGGAACATTGGTCATATTTGCTTTTGAACACGATATGATATCTAGATGTACATTGATAAAGTTTGACATATCAGTGGGTGGGTGAGTGACTTGGATTTTAAGGTCGCTTCAGTGATTAGTACTTCGTATAGACGTCTATGTCGCTCAAATGGCGACGATAATTCATAATTCGTTTATTTAATAAACGACCGTAGGTAGCCCGAACACCATTAGAAAAACTGTGCATAGAGTTTGATGGTACTGTATTGTTTTTTACGGTATCGATCGTTTCGGTTCGATACGTCGGTGCAATATTGAATACTGAATGCTGCAATGTCGTGGAATGATTTGCCCTGAATCCATATTGGTTCAGTGAAAAATAATATCATTATTAAAAAAAAGACGAAAATAAAAAAAGAACGAATTATTATATTCCTTTCTCTGAAGAGCTGATATCCAGGAATCTACATAAATGTGGGTTTGTTTAGCCGTTTTAAAGAATGTGTTTTCTTAGTTCTTCTCGTGCTCTCCTTTTGCTTTAACAATGTTTTCGAAATATAGAATGGAAAAAATAAACAGAAAATCGGACTGCCAATAAAGCCAAAGATATGTTATTGGGGTAACGCATATTAAGGATGTCCGCTGGTGGTTTTTGACTTTGGCAGCCATTTTGCCTGTTTTTCTATTGGGTTATCTCCCTTCCCTAGGTTGAGAGATGGGGATTTCCTTTAAAAGCCTTCTAGCCGAGAATTTTGCACACCAATATCCATCCAATTTGCTAAATTTTGATAGACATTGTGATTATCTGCAAACAGTTAGAATATAAGAAAAAGTTAAATACTATTTATATGAATTTTTCATGAATATGCTTCAAAACTAGGACTATTCCCCATGCTTTCTGGGTTATCAAATTGAGCATGGGTCAGTCCACTTAACGTTGCCTACAGCTAAAAAATGCACACCAACCTATATTTTTTTCTTTGTTTTTCCTCATATTACACAATTATGAATGCAACAACACACATTATTCAAAAAGTTAATTACTTTGATTTATCACCAGCGGACATCCTTAAGCGTTTAGGAAAGGAAATTTATTCTTTGGGTAGCGACAAACCCGCCGTCTCCTCTTCTTAGCAATCTTAAACTTCTAGACATTTCGAATGTTTGTCTGAGAATTGTTTCTTTTGAATTGTGGTTTGGGGGTTGATAAGTCAGGATCGTCACGATTCCTAAATGGTGACACCTGTTCATGCGAAAACGCTCAGCTGTTTACCGTACACACCTAGATCGTCTTTTGAGGACTGGTTTATATAATAAATTTTCCCCATGTACCAATGTCACTTCCATAGCTGGAATTCAGACAGGCGGTAACATAGACCAAGGTAAAGTGATTTTCTCAGTTATATAAAATCGTTAATAGTATTCCTTCAATAAATTGCCGATTACCAACGGAACATGTTTTCCATTCAATGTATTCGCGTTTTATCCAGCAAAATAATTTAAATCAAAACTGAGACTGCACCTTGTCGTTCGAGGCACAGCAACCGTGACATGTTGTTGCTGTAACGTCTTTGCTGCCACAATTTGTAAAGTTTCAATGTGTTACATTGAAATAAGCAGACAGAATTTAGCTTAAATATACTAGTATATAATTTACGGCACTGGTACACTAGTATCCAAACAGGGTAGAATATTTGAACGCGAATCTGTTGCAAAGGAAATATTTGTAAATTGCAAAATTGTAACCAACATCAAGTTCGACGATAACGTCATTTTGACATCATTTAGTATCCTCAGAAGTGCAAACATGATACATTTCACTCATGTCCACGTGAAGCGTCTGAAATGACAATATCGTCCCAGCTATCGCATCGAGCACAGACAAACGTTCCTGTTGTTATAATCTAGTTGTTCCCGTTGTCATGTTTGTGAAAATTCCAGCTTTAACACCATCATGACAAAACAGTAAATGAAATCAACGATGGACTATGAACTCAGTGGCTGAGTGTCTCTTTAATTGTCACACCAAATTTAAAAACAAACATAGAAAAGATTACTCAAATTAAGGATTTCAAGGGAAACTAACAACACCAATGTTTCGGATTTCTAGTCGGGTCCTGCCGAATGAACTATGGTTTTTCATGGCCGTCGTCTTGTTGAACAATTCCAGATCATGAAGTTCCTCTTCCTTATTGTGTGCCTCACTCCATTGGTACTCTGTCAGTCAGGAGAGGAGAAACGCTTTCTCATAAGTGACCGTGAGTACCGCACATATTCACAGAATAAGACATATACAGAAGGCCCGAAATGGTACCGCGATTTTAGGTAACCTGCGCAAGGAAAGGAAGAGTTTAAGTTGTGACCCCAGCGTCGGTGTGGTACAATAAATTGTGTAAAGGGTTGGGTTTTTTTGGAGGTAATATCCTGATTGCTACCAAACCTAGCACACGCATTGTCCATCGTAGGACTATGTATCTGGAAGTGACACCAAGTTGGTGTACTTCTTTTCCAGCACTTTTCCAGTTACATTAATGCTACCAAAGTTGGTATAGAAGTTGTGCAGGGTGGTCTGGGTGAACTAAAACAAATTGTAGCATTCTCGCATATTCATTAGGTGCAATAAGCCAAGTAGGCAAAAATGTATTCGATTATGGGATATTTCGCGTTTTCCAGCATAGTGAAGCGAATGTTTGAATTGTTGCATATTACTTAGGTTTAGTTTGATAATTACCCTGAAAATTATATGGCTGTTTTTAAATAATCCCTTGCTTCCTTTCAAACTTGTCATCCGGCATGGCGCCAATAGTTTGTGGAATCGTTTGCATTCTGCGTATATTAATTAGGTTTTAATCAGCTAATCTGCTTGAAATGTCAAAATACTTGTGTCAAAGGCCTGCCATTTCTTTGGAAATAAATTCCCTGATTCCTTCGAAACTTGGCATATTGTTTGCGTTATCTGCCATGTCCCGAATCTTTGTATGTTGTGCATATTTTAAGTTTTGAGCTGATTAATAAGAAATGACTAATGTCAATACTTGTGTTGAAGGTTTTCTTTTTCTTTGGAGATACTTCCCCGATCGTTCAAGCATATTCTCCTAAATAAATATACATGGGGCTTATTCTATTGTTCCATGAATATCGATTACACGTATAGTGGTCAAAACGCAGTTTTAAGAGTTTTAGCTGAAAACATGAGGAAGGCCTGGGCTGGCGAAATCGCAGATATTCATTCCGAATGTGAGGTACCTGGGGAGGCATTCACGTGAGGTATGGTTGCTTTTTAGTCACCAGACATCGTCCATTTTCCCACCACTTCCATCTCTCACCAATTTTAATGTTGAATCTCAAAACAACATCAATATTGCTAAAGCACAAGGTTAGTTTATAGACTACATTGATTCAGCATAACCGAACCTATGTTTTTCTGGTGTCTTGCCTGTCTGGTGTCGTGTCTGTTGTATATCGGTCCGGTTAAAAAAATGTTTGGTTAACGTTTTCCTCCCCTTTTGGGGTAGGGGAAATTGTGTAGGCTTGCTAAACACATTTAGAGATGGATATCTCTGATGTGTTATGTTGTGTCATCAATACACGTTAAAGAATTGTACCTCATGTTATGTCTTCCACAAACTTTGGGGACGTGTACCTCATGCTTTGTCATCAACAATATTTGAAGATGTGTACCTCAGGCTGTGCCATCAATACACGTTGAAGATTTTTACCTCGTGTTGTATCATCAAAACACTTTAAAGATTTGTACCTGATGTTATGTCATAAACACGTTTCGAAGATTTTACGTCATGTTGTGTCATCAACACACTTTGAAGATGTGTATCTGAAGTGTTTGACGTTATGTCCTCTTGATCTACCAACACACTTCAAAGACTTGTACCTCATGTAGTGTCATCAACGAACTTTGAAGATGTGTACCTCATGCTGTGTCGTCAACACACTTTTCAATAGGTGTATCTCATGCTGTGTCATCAACATGCTTTCAAGATGTGTACCTTAAATTTTGTCGAAATTATTATAAGTTGAACGTTGTCATTTTTCTCATTGGTTAAACTTTTTTCGTGGAGAGGTTAACATCAATATATATATTATCCAATCTTACATACCATAACTGAACTGAGGTCAAATGAAGTCATCACATAGAATTATCTTCATCAATTCTAACAACACAACGGCAGTCTATGCAACAGCCGAGACGCAAATTTCTCTGCCATTTACTTATGTAGTTTTGCTTAAAGTCTTGATTTTGTTTTGCATTAAATGGATGGCAAATTGCGAAATAATTTTACTTCGTTCAATCTGCCCCATTCCCGTCAAATCGGTCAATGTCCAGTATTTCTCGTTTATGATGACAGCGGGTGTAAGAGAATGCCTCCTCATCACTCTCATCTATTGCCGCTGTTATGTTATGCATTTGAGGGAATTTAAAATGAAAACAACAATTTTTTCTGAAGCATTCGGTTATCCTTGAGAATTCGAAGTGAGAATCCAGGCTACAAATTATTATCAGCGACGTTTCCAAAGTAAGCATATATCAATCATACTTAGATCGTTTGATATTCCACAGTGGAGAAGCTTGCCCATAAGCTGCTCGACAGCGGTGTTGTCGAATCTGGCTGTGAGGCCGGCTGTGGTGCCCTAGCTGGACCTCTTTCATTGCTCTGTGGACCGGCCTGTCACGAGTAAGAAACCCTTGCTGGTGTATTATATTAATACAGATATTTGTTCTCTACATTAAAGGAGGGAGTATATGCTTGATGTAAATGATATTTATTATGGATATATGAATGTTACAACATAACTCCAACCATGGGCTAGATTGAGATCCGTATTTTAATAACATTCGGTCATAATTCCTCATTATGTCCGATATCTACTTGAACCTAAATACCCAGCCTGAAAGTTTTCGCTTATATATTCTGTGATGTATCGTCTATCGAACACATCGTTCATCCGACTGTTAAATTCACCGATTGAGAGAATATCTGTACAACCAGGAAAGTTGTGGAAGTTATGAAGAAAAAAAAATGACGAGAGAATCATCCCAGTATTCCCTCACCATTAAATGTTGGTGGGGCTTCGCCATTTATTGAGAAACGGACCCTGGCCCATTTATTGACGACAAGGACCCATTATCCCTTCAATGGCGATGAACAGACCTCGTCACCATTTTTCTTCACGTATAAAAGCCCTCGCATGAAACGTACCATGAAACAGAACAAAATCTCCAAATCCTCTTCCGAGACGTCCTCATCCGCAGACTTGAATACAGCGTACAGACAAGTGTTTACAAGAAACGTTCTCTCTCAGACCAGTATGTTCATTCCAACTCCAACCTGGTCCCCTAAAAATTACAGAACTCACAGCAACGTAAATAGTAATATGTGAGAATAAATGCATTGTAATGATGGGTCTCGAAATCCGTTTGGGAAGCGGCCCGTTAACCACCATTTAAATCAATTTGTCATTTTGTTGAAAAAAAAAACGCTGCTGGTAACTACATCGGAACGTCGCCGGCTTATAACCAAAGAAGTTGTTATCCATAAATATTGGTTTGGTTATTACTTCTATCTTCTAGAATCAGTCTCAAAGAACATACTTGATATATGTTGGAAATAATTTTACGTAGTCCATGTACCTTTATGAACAATATATGCAGTCCTCAGATTGACAAGGGCCTTGTTTGTCTTTTTAGGGCAGAGAAGCTGCTACATGGCAGGAAACGCTTTATTCTCAGTGATGGTATGTATAATTCACCATTTGCTTTGGTCGACAATTTCGAACCAAAACAGCTTGACCACAACCTGATCTGACAGCTATGAGAAGATGATGACGGGTTTCAAACATATCAACTACTCTTGTCTCGACATTAATATATGGCTATAACAGCAGAATAATGTTATAGAACTAGAATTTCATCAATGAATTTATTCACAATATTACGCATTCTGAGTTAATTAAATGAACACGTCTGCTGAAATATACACGCATAATTTCTCTGATATATCCGGATTGACCCTCAAAGTTTCATAGAAAATGATCCATCCGTACCCCAGAGAAAGCCTCCGAGGCAGATGCAGCTGAAATCTGTTCCGCTGTGCATTTCTGTAGGCGATGGGTTAAATGCTGACGGAAAATCATTGTTTCTCTAAGTGACGTGAAATAAATGAGTATTATGGCGGATGGTAGCAACTTCCTTGCTTTTACAAAATATAACCAGTCAGCGAGTAAGGTTCTGATAGTAATGAGGACTATCTTTTAGTCAGTCTTCAGATGCATATTTTTCGGCTGTCTATAATTAGGTCCCTCCTAAGTTTGTCTCGATCACAAATGATAGTGAGTTTTCCAGTAACAATATTTTGGCATGGTTTACAAAAAAAGCTCGGCGCCTATTTAGTTGAAACGTTCGATGGTAGTAGAGTGATAAGATATATGTATAGAAATAATAAAAGTTTGAGGCTTCAAATCCTAGTCAAGGACAAATCGTAACACGTAATACTTAAATAGTTTGATATTCCACAGTGAAAAAGCTTGCCCAAAAGCTGCTTGACAGTGGTATTGTTGAGACCGGCTGTGACGCAGGCTGTCATGCCCTCGCTGGGCCTCTCGGAGTCTTCTGTGGACCGGCTTGTAAAGAGTAAGTACTGGTATAAGGGGCTTTACCGTCGCCCTCTTGTATGCTTCTACCCATTTACCCAACCCAAAACCTAACATTAAAACTAACCCTAACCTTAACACTTACCGTCTGTGATCCCATCGCTGGGCCTCTATCTTTCCTCTGTTTACACGTTGAACGGCAACGGGAACGTGTAAGATTCAGTTACGCGTTACGCGTTGACGTCGAAAGGGAAAATGTGTTTAGTTACCCGTTCTCCGCCCTGTTGGTCTAAGTATTCCAAGTGATGCTGTTCGGATTTTCAAGTGGAGTATATATATTCTAATTTTTGCAGCCTAACAGAGTGCCATTTGCCACATTATTATTTAACAAGTTACATTATAGACACGAAAATACAAATTTCATTTCCAACTTCTCATGCTTACATGTGTTTGATTTACACCATATTTTTGACAAGTATATTTAGCCTATGGCTCAGTTGCATATTACTGAGAGTATAAATAAAAACCTGTCTGTTCACTGACCCGTGACTTCAGCTTATTAGCTACTGGGTTGTATAATTTCACTTTCCCTACCTTTTAACACATGAGATTATTTTGAACTGGTGATAACTGGCATGCTTTTATGTGTATGTACTATATTTTCGCGCTATTCAAAGAAAGTGCATGTCATTATGCTTGAATACTAAGAAAGTATAACACATATGTACAAAATTTTGTCAGTTATCACCAGTTCAAAATATTCTCCTGGGTTAATAGATGGGGCAAAGTGAAATTATACCACCCAGCAGCTGATTAGATGAAATCACCGGTCAGTGAATATACAGCCTCTTCTTGTTCTCTCAAAAATGCGCAAATGAACCATTTCTGATAGCAAGCAGTTCTTGTGCCATAATCAGCAGCGTCTGTTTAAATGAAGAGATAATTTAAGAAATTCTTCCGCCAAATAATAATCCCTTTCTAATTTAGCATGAATTCCAAGAAAAAGCGAACATCGCTAAAACCAGCCAGTTTTCGCATACAATTCACTCCACATTCTTTCGTAGACCATATATTAGCATGCTGTTGTTTCTATTAGCTTCCGGATCTCCGGAGACACGTCAATAACAGAGAAGATGTGTTTTAATCGCGAACTATTTTTTAACCTGAAGAATTCAGGAAATTCGAAATTGTCAAGGAAGAAAAGTTGCATTTTACTGAAAACTATACTATTTTGAAACATCTGTAGAAAAGATATGCATGTGATGGGAACTGTATACCTTGGTAAAAATAAGAGTTCAGAGTTTTAATTTTATAAGCAGAATTGATAAATTCACCATAGGAATATTTTATTGGAGAAAATGTGTAATTAATAAAGCTCTTTTACCGAGAAGATTTAAAAAGCGCACTCACGATTCTTTGGTGATTCCGTCACGGACTTGATTTAACCCCTGTGATGATCCAATCACGTTTTTCTCACGAGGAAAAAAAATCTTAGCATCCTTGGGTACTGTATGTTATTAAGAGATGTCATATAAGAATAATCAGATTGAAACAGAGCAGCAAAGAAATAGACCAGCAACACTAGTCAAGAGTCATGTCCGTTTCAGGTGATTCCGTCATGCAGATTTCGAGGCATGATTTACTGTAAATGCTGGATCATCTGTAGATTTTTCATGGATCCGTGGACAGATATCATATAGCAAACGAAACATAAAAATACATGGGTGTGACCACGGAACTTCTGAGTACATGGCTTTGAATAAAAAAAGTCTTCCCAACGGCGATTCCGTCACGGTGGAATTCATGTTAGGCATGAAAAAAAAATCAAGTTTTTCTTCTGTAACTATAACCAAAATATTCAGCAGGAAGGATGGCAAATCTGTATCACGCACCGTCCGTGATACACCATATAACTTGCCCCGTCCCCATTACAGAAATAATTCCGTTAAACGATGCATCGTTTTTCGGAGTTTCCGGAGTTTGCAGTTATTTTAAACGCCAACTAAACAAAACGGAAAGCGAACCGATCTGACCTGATATAACCGAAACGAAACTGAACGATAACCGAAATAATTAGCGAAACAATAACCGAAATGGAAACCTTGCCCATAACGGAAACAGAAATCAGATCGTTTAACGAACCGATAACCGAACCATTCAACGACCCGATAATCGAAACGGGTCTTCTGTTTTAAGCTTTACCCAAACGAAACGAAACACAAATCAACCGATAAACGGAAGGAAAGCCAATCCGATAAACGTATACGAAACTTAATTGAAGGCATCTAAAAAATTGCGAGGGGAAAGCACCGTTTAACCTACCAGGCTGGGAGGGGAAGAGGGGGCGGGGAGGGGGGTATGCATCCGCTCCTATCAACGTTTCTACACTAGCTCCGAAACAACAAAGCCCTAGGCGATTTGGGGGTATGTCCGAGCCTGGGGGTGGGGGATTTCTGCCCAGCCACACTTATTTTCGTTACCCCTTAGAGGGCTGAAACTTTATATATTATATATTTTGGACAACCTCTAAAAGACAAAGTAAAGAAATCCCAGATGGCTGCCACGATGTCATCATTTTGGACCGTTATCGCCTATTCTTTTGTACCCGATTTTCCGATGTTTTTATCCGATATTTTCTCTAATTATTTTGACAGAGATTAATTAGTTTTGACAAAATATATATACGATATGCCGAACTGTAACATTTGATCCTAACCTGGTTTAGAACATGACGTCAGTGTGACAACTTTTTTTTACATTTCCTTTGTGAGTGAGTTAGTGAATATGATTTAAAGTCGCTTTCAACAATATTTCAGTTATATTGCGACATTTGGTTTCTATTCCTTTTCACACACGGAACCCCACGCGTGCCTCAGTTAGTCGCCTCTTACGAAAAGTTGTCTTGAGGACCTGAGGCCTATTCTTACCATGACCTGGGGTGTGCACAACGACACTCCAGGTCAACCAGGGGAGCCCCACGGGGCTTATATATATTGTAGGAAGTTTCAGCCCCCTAGCCCAAGGAGTAAGAAAACTATTGGGAGGGGGAGGGTGTCAATATCGGGTAGGCCGCAAATGGCTCTGTTCAGTTTTAGTTAATGAAATTCCATATAGGTCGAATGCTCGAAAAAGAGGAAGTTTACATGACAGTAAAAATAGAGTCCTTTGATATTTGAGTTCTAGTCCACATCATGAACAACACAATCTGTAATTGTGTGATGCTCATACAATAGACCCAAATTTAAAAAAAAATCATCTTCTTAAAATTACGACATGGAATTTTCTCTGTTGAAGATATATACAACGTAGTTATGGTATTTCTGGTAAATATAATTCAAAGAAACCAAAACGAATTTTTACACAGGTCTGGGTAAGTTCCAAAATTTTTCAACTGTTGAGTGAAGATTTCTTGAAACAATTTCAGGTTGGTCAACAGGTTGTGCTTTATTTAATAGCTTAGAGGTACATCCGATAAGTGCATCAATATCAAATTAGTATCAATGCAAGCAAAGATAGAGCAGCTGTCCCCTACTATGGGGAAATATCAGAAGAAATGGCTATGGTCACGTTATAACGTATAGTTCCAAAGGCTGCCGGACAGACCATATTCATGAATCATTACAAAAATTCCGCGCTATGTTTTCTGACTGATTTTCACTGAAAATAAAAGAGAAACACCCCAATTCGACATATCCAATGTGAAAACGCCTAGCAGCTCAATAATTTAGATAATCATGGTAATATAGGCTCGCGTACGTGTAGAGTGGCCCCATGACGTTCAAAACGTCAGCCTGCGCCGGTTCCGACTTATGGCACGGTGCCAAGTGCGCAGGAAACGATGACGTCATGCGTACGCGTTGACGTTAAACGTGTAGCTAAACCTCTCTAATATCTAAACCTGGTACACTCAGACCCTGTTAACCAATCAATATCCAGAACTAGTTCACTCTGACCCAGTTAACCAATCAATATCCAGAACTGGTTCACTCTGACCCAGTTAACCAATCAATATCCAGAACTGGTTCACTCTGTCCAAGTTAACCAATCAATATCTGGAACTGGTAATCTCTGATCCAGTCAACCTATCAAAATCTGGAACTGGTACTCTCTGACCCTGTTAACCAATCGATATCCAGAGCTGGTACTTCCACTTCATCCGGTGCCTCTGTTGTGCAAGTCTTCCATTGGTTGGAGTCCATGTATAATAATCCCTCCAATAATTCAATCACAGGAAGTGAAATTTCCCACCATAAAATCAGGGGGTGATCAAATTTATTAGAACAAGAATTTGACAAGACTTTCAAAATCATGCTATAATCCATTATTCCTTTGTTATTTTAATGATTTTAATGTCACACTCGAGGTTATTCCACTCCTATGGCCCCTTGACAAGTAACTGGCAAACTTTCACACAGAATCATTAGAGGGATTACCATAGTAATTTTTGATATCATTTCTGGTGGATGTACTGCACATACATTCAATAAAAAAAGCACATTGGATCATACATCTTTTCATGACAATTTTATAAAATTAAGTCTTCTTTTGATCTGAAGAATAGCACCATAAATACATCATGATATAAATTTCGTGCAAGAGAATAATTTAGCCATTGGTGAGAATCTTACCTTCAGGTAACAATTAAGGAAGTTTGCATTGTCAAATGCATGTTCTCCCATAACATACAAATCTGATCTTCCATATTATTCCCCCCCCCCCCACATCATAGGAATCACTTTGTCCATCCATTAATGTCCTTTAATCCATTCTTCTGTCCTCCATACGGCAAAACTTGTCTGGATGATATCTCGACTACTATTTGATTGAGAACTCCAAAATCTACATAGAAGATACTTACTAACGAAATGTCTTTGTCAGGTTTTTCGCCTGGTTTGATGATTTTTAAACAGAGTTATTGACCTTTATCTTTGACATCAATATATGCATGTCTGGTCTATATCTCGGTTACAATTCCATGCAAAACTTTGAAACTTACAATGGAAGATTCTTAGTACCTTGTGGATATGCACCCCTTTCTTTGAGTGAGTGAATATGATTTAACATCGCCTTCAACACTATTTCAGTCATATCACGATGTTTGGTTCCTATTCCTTTTAACACACAGCCCGTGGGGTCCCATTTCTTTTCACAGTCGGGAGCCTCATGGGTGCCCCAATCAGTCGCCTCTTAGGAAAAGCTTTCTTGGAGTTATAGCCCTTTATCGACGACCTCAATGATGCTGCAGTACATTGTTGTACTGTGTCTCCTATAGACATTAATTTGCGTAGAAGATTGAAATTTTTGCAGTAGACACTTTATAATGTTATATAGGTGTGAACTGTTAGGCTTTGTTTTAACTGTTTTCAAAATTAAGTTATGGCCCTTGACATCATGTTTTGCTCTGGGGGAATATTCAAAGCTGAATGCATGTAAAATATTTGCCCAGTTGCACTGACCAACTAGAGATCTTGAAGAAATCACAACTATCGACCACTCCTAAACATCAAAACACTGACTCCATAATTAGGTCAGGTGGCACTCAAGATATCACACGAAATGATGGAGCCAATGAGAGCATCCTGCAGACAGTGATTACCCTGTATTGTTCAAACGCTCATTCAAATCAGCGTTTCCTTCTGAAACTGTATATCCTTTTCATTAGATAGACTGTATGCTTTATATATACACTGGCGGTCCACACTCAGTGACATACACATAAAGCATGCAATCTACTTTTACTGAAATAACTATCTCTGGGATACAAATCAGACATGCATATCACATAAAAATCAGCTTGAGTACTCCAGGAAGTGAATTATAGCTGCTTTCTGGTACATCCATGTCCAGTGCAGTCTCTTGTCTTATTCTGTACATTTTAGCTTTAAAACTTTCTCCCGGGTCCATAATACTATTTTGAGTGGACGTATCAATTATCACATGCCCGTTGACTGGATTGAGGATGCCAGACCTGTGTCATACGCTCATGCCAAATTCTGTGTTCAATCTATCAAGGTCGGCTTTCTCACAGGTATCATACAAGTCTGATCGACCAAGGAGTGAAATAGCCATTCTCATCGTACTCCAGATATTATCTGACATGGCCGTCCTCTCATCCTTTGTTCCTTTACTCTGTCTCTGCATGTTTAAAGCAGCTAGAAAATGCTCCACTGCTTCCCTGGTAAAACAAACCAATGACTGACATAAAGTATGTGTTGTTTTGTTACATTCGTCTTCTGTAACATGTTCAGCTTAGTTTCCAGAGTTGAGAGGTTTTAGTATTGTTCAACTTTGACTATATGCATTTACTATCATCTGATCATGAGCATGGGGAGTAAAGTGGAGGACAAACTTTGGCCGGTTTCCGGTTATTTCAAGATGTCAGTATTCTCAGAATTCAGTTTATTTTTTTCACGTTTATAAATAATATTAATCTTGATGAACTTATCTTCAAATATAGAGTAAAATTGAACAAAACCGAATATATATGTATCAATATTAAAGTTAAAACTCTTGCCTGTCAAGAAAATGATTTTGTGATACATGTATAATTACATTTGAAGATGTTACATAATAACTTTTTGAAAGAAATAATTTTCTGTGAGACCCAAGTCTTACCGGTGAGCTCCTAGGTTGATACAGGCAATACCCAGATTATAACGTGACCTGATGAACCCAGGCGAGAGCTGTAGGGCATTGTGGTAGGCGTCAACAGCTTCTTCACTGCGATTCCCATTGGCCAAGGTAGCTCCAAGCTTGTTCCATAGCAAGGCATCCTAAAATGGAAAATGGGAACTCTTTCAACTACCTTAGAACAGATAAAATTCAGTAATTCAGTAGGCATGTAATGTTGCTTCTTGTCGGTCTCGAAAAGAAGCAATATTACTTGCCTACACCTATTACAGAATTTTAAAAACGACACGGGAACAAATGCCTGTTGTCAGCTGATGCTGCCAGTCACTTAACTGCCTGTCACTACAATGCCTGTCACTATGTTGCTGGTACCCTCTCCCTTTGTTGCCTGTTATCTGTGGCTGTTGCTTGTCACTGTCATCATCGTCATCATGTCTCATTCTCCTAGGTAAGGGTGTGTCAGAAGTGGGGGATTCCCCTTGCATAAATAGGAGCACAGCTGCAGGGAAAATAGGAGCTGGACAATGGGAACACCTCAATGAGGACTGTCCATTGAGATACTGCAGAAGATTTTTTCAAGTATCAGTTGGATCAATTTTTTGAAAATTTGCTCCATAAATATACCTCAAGATGTTGGGCACAACACAATTCAGTTTCTTACACTAGATGAGACACTTTGATTCAAAGTTCTTGCAAAAACAGATTTGAACATAAATTGAGAATACTTGACAAATACAATGGAGTGATCGATCCCGATGAATACTATATCCCAGGTGGAAGCAATAACTCAATAATCATAACAAGATGATCCTGCGTTATGTGATATAACTGTTTACGATTTTGGAGCGAATATATTCTGCTAAATTGTACTAATAACAATATTAGGGTTATCCTGTTATAAATCTGTGTTGAAAACTTACATCGCTTGTCTCTCTTTGCTTGTAGAACGTTATGATATTATAGAGGTCTCCATCATTCAAGTTTTAGTTAATTTATCATTTTACATGACATCATGCTACATCGGATGAATGAGTGAGGACCACTATAACGCCATTACGTTCCAAAAACAATGGGAGGAAATTGATGACGTTTTTGAAAGTTGTGGCTCCCGTTTTCTGGTGGTATAAGGTTTGACTTATCATATACTCGGAAGAAGAAAATAATCCACAGAACTATTATCACAGATAAACAACTGTAACTACAAAGGCCTTGATTTCTGACATTTTAGCAGAACATTGGAAAGCTTTGCAGTTGACCTTTAAACATATATGGAACATACCTTTGGTTTCATTTGTAATGCAGCAGTAAAACAGTCTACAGCTTTGTCATACTCCCCACTCAAGTTGAAGAGAACACCCAATCCACACTGTAACAGTGGACACAAAAACAGATCATTTACACATAGCGAATAAAATCCTTTAATAGAATAAAAGGGGGAGGCAATTTCTCACCTCCAACAAATTTCGGATTAAAGATGGCATACCAAATAACTTAAGTTATTCTTTTAGTTTAGGAATAATTAGACGGATCAAAGAATTATTATCTTTGATGAGTATTCAAAGCAATAAAGAAGTTGTTATAATTGAATCACAGAAAGTACAATTTCACACTCAAATTTATTGAAACAAGAAGTTGAATGAGTTTCGCACGAAAAGACATTTTTGGTAAATTCTTTCATGATTCGCCTTATTAACATTTCATCATCCCAGCCTATTGGTTCATTTATGCTGCTGAACTCGAGTTGTGCTTTCATAATTTTTTTGTCCACCTAAATTTTGCATAATTATATAGACTCTGTATTTAAGGTACCATATATAAATACATTAGCATATGTCATGTATGTAGCAATTACAAATCTTTAAGGTCCCCATCATACTGACAACTTGAAATCATCTGTGGATCTATAAATCTAAGCATACAAGTATGACTAAATTAAAGTGTTGAAATGAAAACAGAGCAGGACCCTGGTTGGTACAACGAACCTGGACATCTGAGTCAATTTCGTGAGGGGAGAGTCTAGCTGCTTGCATATACATCTCTTGTACCTCTGACAACTGGAAACTGAAAATAAATAACAACTGGTCACCATAATGTAGCCTTGTCTTCTTGACATCAAGTGTTGCACATAGCCAATCTTCAAGATTCATCGGTAGGTCACGTTTGTCCATTCCAAGTCTGGTGAATCAGACAAATGGACAATGTTTATCCAACCACATCTGCAGTCAATTATGCCAGTTACACTTCACTGCAATGTAGGAGTTCAGAGAAGTCTATAGATTTGGAGGTGTATATGTCAAGGTTACGTGTCGGATACAACATCCGTACTAATAATTACAATCATCTTCAGGGATAAACTATAACATAATTATATTCCTACATTGTGAAACACCCTGCCAGGAAATACTGGCTCGGGGGAGAATTGAACTGACGACTTCGGGGATACCGTTCCACTGCTCTACCAACTGAGCTACCGAGTCCAGTCAGGAACAGCTCGCTAATTCAATCCATTTCGATTCTCATCCGAGCCAGTATATCCTGGCAGGGTGTTTCACAGTGTAGGAATATAATTACATTATAATATATCCGTGCTAATTGTGTACTTGGCGGGACACAAGTGTTCCCAAGGACATTGCGTTTCCACTCTCCATTCTCACAACCTTATCTCATACATGTATCAGATAGGAACTTGTACATACCTTGATACAAAAGATGAAATGATAGGTTTACTGTCCTGATTGCTGTCCTCTTTGGCCATCAAGTGGCAGTACCGAGGGTCGTTACGAAGCCACGTTTTGAGGGCATGACATGCCTGGGTCTGCAGGGACTCATTGGTGTAACTCACAGCCAGTCCCATCCAGGCAGACTGGTTACCAGCATCCAACTCTATACACCTGGGAGAGGGCAGAGGAGAGAATCGACTGCACATGTTAAATCATTATCAAAACTCACATAACATGCAGTACTAATGAGAACAAATGAGTGCTCTCATAATTCTATCAGAGAATGTACATTTCACCCAGACAAAACTTGGTTTTACAAGTATCAAATTTATTGAAATGGGGAGTTGATGCAATTGTACAGTTATTTAGGTATCAGGGGCATTGGTCCGACTTATATACATATATCATATCAGAAGAAATGACCCAGCTACTGAAGGATAATGCCGATTGGTTTGTAGTTAAAAAGTACACCTCAGATTTTGAAGTTCGGTAGACCAAAATACTGAGGTCAGTTCAATGTGTTATGCGTAGGAATTGACCTGATTTAAGAAGATGGTCAGTGTGGTAAAAGTCTCACCTTTTTAATGCAGCTATAGCAGCAGGTTCCTGTTCATTCTCTGCCTGAGATGTGCCCAGATATTGCCAGGCCTGTGCGGGGAAAGAATTATGTAACATCAATCAATCTTACTTTTTAAAACTGGAAGGCATGCCTTTAGTTATTTATTATTTTCTTGGATTTCAAGAACTGTTGTGCCGACCTAAACCTTATTCTAATAGAGTTTATTACTCAAATTGTAGTAAAGTGCAAGCAAATCTTAGTGATTATATATATATATTTTTTTTATTGTTGCACAAGACTAAATACATCAAAGAGAACCTGTCAATACTTCGTGTAAGGATGCATTGCCCAAGCCTGTGTGTAGGTGAAAAGCCCTGGGTCTACACCCATTGTTGTCCGCAGACTTGGCTATTGTATGCATTGTCTCGTGATCCTTACATGAAGTATGGACCAGATAACCACAACATGACCTTCTTCCGGTCATGCCCAGTCTAATGTTGGTATTGTTTTACCTCCTAATTCAATTAGTCCAGATAACACACTAAAGCTGACAATATTCTGACAATCCCCTCAATGGGGAATATTCCTTTTACACCATACTCCTGTGATTAGGGATACAAAATATTTTTTCCTGGAGAAAAATGCGAAAAGCATTGTCTTAAATTGAATAGAAATCTTCAGACTTCAATTGTTAGTGGCTTTGCTCGTTACTCTATTTAAGACTATACCAAAACCTGATGGTAAATTAACTTCAGTATTCAGATTTCAGAATATAATTGCTTCCTCTGCCAAACTGTGAGGGACTATGAACATAAAGCAATTCTTCGTACAACGAAGAACAAACAGATTTAAAGTCTCAATTCAAGAAGGCAGAAATGATCTGGGGCCTGTATCTGATTCAAGTAAAATCACTATAAACTGGCAGAGACCAAAAGAGTGAATCAGCGGCAAAGCACCCCCCATAATGCAGGTCTGTATACTCTGCTGTAGAGGCTGTAGAGTTATTGCTGGAACTGTCCGTTTAAAGTATCAGCCAATGAATGGATGGCATTTGGGGTAATATGCCACCTTTCATGGGATCTCAGTATATTTAGATGAAAGCCTAGTTGATGTGGAGAAAACGCTGCAGGACAAACTCTTTGAAGTCCGAGAGGAAATGATATGCAGGCGTCTCTTAAGTCAAAATATTCATGGATATTAACATCCGACTACAAAGCAACCTGAAGGAGATGCAATATGCGACACATTGTTGGCGCTTAATTCATTCAAGTATGTCATAAGTTCATGAATGCGCTCCGTAATATTTCAAATTGAAGTGACTGGTATTCGTTGTGGTGTACAAGCTATCCGTCATGGCTTGGATTCGACAGACGAACCATGACTTGGGATAATGCTGCAAAGAAGCATGATTACATTTGTAAGTTTTACAATGCATCAGTCATACCTCTGAGTGTTGGTCATTTTTCTGAACAGCTGCCTCAAAACAAAGCACAGCGTTGGGTATGTCCCCCATCTCTAATCGACTCAGGCCCTCTTGGAATGGATCCGGGTGATCCTTGAGGGGGTTGTCTTCTTCAAACTTGTAGTCCTAGAAAAACAAAGAACAATTATCCTTAACCCTACATGTACCTGACTTGTGGTAGGGACAGTTTGCACAGTTATGGCACAAATAAATATAGGAGCTAAAGATTTATGACTTCGGGCCATTATAAATCATGGATAAATCCAAAATGGCAGCAATGTAGGGTATTCAGAAATTTGCCATTCTGATGTTTTTCAAGCAATCAACCTCTCCTTCCTTATGAGCGACTATTATTCATTCGCATTCCACAACATCTGTAAGCAAATATTTCATGACTAAATTGTAAAAAGAAAAAAGATGCTAGCTGTTTGAGTTTACATTTGACATAAGTATGTAAACATTTCTTTGTTCTCATTTTTGGCATCTTTGTGCTCTCATGACAGTGCCTAGGTCAGCACAGTTAAGTCTGTGTTTATTCAACTGCACCCTGGTCACAAACAACCAGCACAAAATATTTTTTCCCACAGTGTTATCATGCAAGGATACCGTTGTACGTCCAATACTGTAAAACATGAAACTTTTGCGACATGAAACTTTCGCGATTTTTCAATTTAAAAAAATTCGCGATATGAAACTTTCGCGATTCTCTCTCTGCCAGAATTTTTTGTTTACAAATATATCATACTGGTACTATTAGACATGGGAAATACATACCGGAGGCGGCAAAATCGGCAAAGCCATGTGTATTCACATGTGGGTGCACTCAGTGTGGTCGTTTCACAGTACCAACACGAGTTTAACAAAAGGCAGCGTTAACTGTATGACGATACAGTTACTGGTATTCAAACAGAGGTTTCCTGACTGTTGGGGGCAGATTATTGCAATGCCGCTGTTTCAGACTTAAAAGGAATTCCCGTAGGTAAACAAACCCTATATCGCGAAATATCATGCAGGTAATTGTCATTTAAACTCCGCTGAAGTAATGAATACCACACACGAGAGCTCCAGCCATTAGATCTCAGCGGGAATGGAGCTGCCAACGCCGCTTGAAAAACCAGTTCACCGCGGGGTATGAAGACTGTTTCGGAAGGGTTGAAAAGTGGAAAATCTGTACAGGATATCAAAGTTGAATTGAAACTTTCCATATTGAAACCTAAACACGCCATGTGGATGGTGAAGGCCCACGAACAACTCAGAAACAACACGCCTGCTATCCTACATGGGATCAAAATGGCCGGCATCAAGGCGGCATACGAGGACATTGATGATCGTTTCTAGTACACTTGCTTCACATATATGCAAGTCTTGGAACTAATTCAGCAGAATTAATTGTACTAGTATACTCGTATATCAAATTGTATCCGGTGCTTTAAACAGTCGCTTTCTGATTAGGGCTTAGATGGCGAGACCATTAAAACTGTGCTAATGTCGAAAACAATTGCTCTCATCTCCTTTCTCTGTCGATGTTGTTGTTGCGTTCTTATCTTTGCCACCGTCATATGAACATGTTTCTTTCGCGTGCAGAAAACTTTCGCAATTTATTCCAATCGCGAAAATCGCAAAAGTTTCATGCACGCGAAAGAAACAGGTTTTACAGTATATCAACATAAAACAACTGGATTCTAAGGAAATGAGAAAAGAACAATACATTTTATTCATTGGGTATAAGTCGTGTTAATAAACAATTTCTTTTTCAGCAGTCTACAAGTACAAAGGACACTGGCGATCATGGTCACAACAATCAATGCAATAACAGCATGAAACTGAGAAAAATTGGGTTAAAAATAGTGTTATTGCATTATTCCGATAGTCTAAGGGAAATAACTAGCTCAATTTTGAAAGACCACCATTTGGATTATCTCCCTTGGACTAAAAAAAGTTCAAAAATAAGTTCCACAGAAATTCTCCACTAGAATTAATACCACTTATTTTTACCTTGAAAGGATCCTGTGTTTGTTCAAACTCTGTCAACCATGGGTGATCGTCTTGAGATCTGCAAGATAAAAGAATTTAAATTTAATGAGAATATTACAAATTAAAATTTTTAATCATTAGGTTATATGATCACACAGGTGGGATACATGTAAAGCTTCTTCCTCACATATATGAGTTTACGTTTGTCCAATCTCTGTCTGATTTTTGTACAGATGGTTGGTGAGTTTAGAATATTCAGAATTGAACTGTAATGAGTTTTAAATTATCTGTCTGTGAGTTATTTCACTTCAGGGAAAATGATATTGGGTTCGCATAATTGTTCAAAATTTGGTCATCATCTTGAGATATCAACTTCATGCTCAATTGGACTTCTCCATTCACACTAGAATTAGTCTTGATATATCCGCCCCAGCTCTGTTCATAATAATTCATAAATAGACATGAATATCAATGACCTCAAATCCATTTGAATTTCGAAATTTACTGTATGAGTGGGTTCCTGATTGGCTGACCAATGTACTCAGTCACCCCGACCACCATATTAGGAGGAACGACCTAACTGCGTCACCCAAAGCACAGGTATGTTCTGGGTCGCTCGTCTCTGGTTTGTAGATGAAATTTACACCTCTGATTTGAATGCTTTATGTGATCTGATCTATCATGGTTGATTTGAAGAGTGAACGAAGAAGTCAATTTGTGTATGTAGATGTGAGATATGTAATTCTTTGTGTCTGCAGCTGAAATAAAAGTATTATATATATAGAATTAGACAGTTATAACTTTCAAATGTTTTGTGGAGTTTAGCGGAGAATGTTAAAAATTATATATCTTTATATAATAGTTTATCTAAATTTGGGCGCATTTGAGTAGGTCAAATTCAGTAAAAGCCCAAGCCAATATGCAATCTAAAGACCTTAGTGCTGGATTATCAGCCAGCAATTCTTGATCAGCGGCTGGCTCACATATTTACGGTAAAACACTCTCATAATTCAATGAAATTTGTTATCAGTAATCCCTGGAATGCAGAAATAACTGGATATAACTGTTTTTCTATAAATAAATTTTAAAAATCAATCCAGTACTTTTGGACGGAAATATGCACTTCCTGTGATTTGATTATCAGAGTAGAGTTTTGGTTAACCCCCTCCACTCACTTGTCAATCTGTCCCCATTGATCCTGTAACCTCTGCCAGAAATCCTCATCTGTAATGGACTGTCCATCCCCGGTGGCCTGCTGTTGGACAAACTCTTCTTCCCATCTGTCTACCAATGACTTGGACTGAAATTACACCACAGATATAAGAACAATAAATATAGATAACCTTTCATCGGTGAAAATTGTCTGTTTATAATCACCTGCTTGAAAGGCAAGTGAGGCAGCAGGCAGATTTTTATTTTATAAAGTACATAAATATGTTTAGAAACAACCGGATTGATGTACTGTTACTACGATTTGCAGTAACACGCATTTTGCAAACCACCCAGAAAATCTGTGTTTTAGACAATGCAACACTATGTTTTAAATGTTTGGTCAAGAAGAAAATATACGAGACAGGTGGTGATGATGAATGAACAGTTCTTCTTAATGAGATGGGCGACATAGAAGATAATCAGATCTTCTCACATGGGGGTGAATACTGCACATGTCAGGATTCAATACTGGTCTTTAACTTGGGCATCAATACATGTAGCTCTCCCTACATTAATTTCACACAACTTGTCTAACATAGTAATGACGGATCAATGTAACACTATAGCTCCACACTACTGGATTTGGATGTGTGTTGTAAATAGGGGAAGTATGGACATAACCGGTTTATTGGAACAGCTTTGACATCAGTTAGAAAAACTAGGTCAAGGTCAATAGGGTTCTGGTCCATGATCAGGTTCATGTGTGGTGTACTATGGAAGAGCTAGCTATGATGTTCACAGATATGGTGGTAACTTTTAACTTGAATTTACTGTACCTCATTCTGGAATTCCTGTGCCCAGTCACCACCAGCAGATTTCTCCAGTACCTCATTGTCCTTTATTGTAATCTCTCCATCACCTATCTTCTTGATGAACTTCATAAACTATGAAAAAAACAGAACTCAATCAAGTCTTGGGGTAGCAACATCTCATCATCGCTGTTCAGCGAGAGTAGAACTAGATTTGTAACCCCTGCTCCTTCAATACATTCATATTCTTTGGTTTGAAGGTGGGAGAAAAGTGTAAGAGGTGATCAAACATACACTTTACCTCTGAATTGTTGAACTTGGGGTTATCAATAGTTCCCAGCAATTCATTGGCTGTTTTAGTCAGTTCATCTTCATCCCCTTTGTATTCCTCCACCCATCTTGTGTCCTCTAAAAGTTTGTCATACTCCTCTGTCCTGGGAATGAAATATAAAGTTTGTCATACTCCTTTGTCCTAGGAATGAAATGTAAAGTTTGCATACTCCTTTGTCCTAGGAATGAAATGTAAAGTTCGTCATGCTCCTTTGTTCTAGGAATTAAATTTAAAGTTTGTCATAGGAATGAAATGTAAAGTTTGTCATACTCCTTTGCCCTAAAATGTAAAGTTTGTCATACTCCTTTGTCCTTGGAATGAAATGTAAAGTTTGTCATACTTCTTTGTCCTAGGAATGAAATGTAAAGTTTGTCATACTCCTCTGTTCTAGGAATGAAATGTAAAGTTTGTCATACTCCTCTGTCCTAGGAACGAAATGTAAAGTTTGACATACTCTTCTGTCCTAGGAATGAAATGTAAAGTGTGTCATACTCTTCTGTCCTAGGAATGAAATGTAAAGTTTGACATGCTCTTCTGTCCTAGGAATGAAATGTAAAGTTTGACATACTCTTCTGTCCTAGGAATGAAATGTAAAGTTTGACATACTCTTCTGTCCTAGGAATGAAATGTAAAGTTTGACATACTCTTCTGTCCTAGGAATGAAATGTAAAGTTTGACATACTCTTCTGTCCTAGGAATGAAATGCAAAGTTTGACATACTCTTCTGTCCTAGGAATGAAATGTAAAGTCTGTCATAATACTCTGTCTCCCCACCCTCATCAACTTTATTGAACCCTTAGTAGTGTCCTTACCAAGGTTTACTCTCCGTGTTCTCCAGATACTCGTGAGCCCACTTCACCTCCTCTCCCCGGTCAGGTAGATGTGCCCCGTTAGCCAGGAATTCCTGTGACCACTCCTCTGGGCCTCGAGTTTTCTCCTCTGTTAAAAATTCCCCAGCCCAACGGTCACCTTGAGCCAGGTCCAATATCCCGGGTGCTGTCCAAACAAATTAATAACGATTAGATAGGCAAACATAGGTACCCAGATATGAGGAAAGATTAAGTCATTGCACATGTATCAGTATTTCACAAATCACATTATAGTATCATGCTCCATAATGCAGGTCTGTATACCCCATACCAGTCAGTGCACATGTGGGCAGTACAGCTATTACTCGAATTGTAAATTTAAAATAACAGCCAATGAATTCATGGCTGTGATATACCAGCTTTGTGGGATCTTGGTATATTTGATGAAGGCCTAGTTTATGTGGAGAAAAAGCTGGAGAACAAACTCTTTGAAGTTCCGGGTAGAAACGACATGGGGGTGTCTCTCAAGTCAAAACAAATACGGACATGTGAATTCAAAACAATCAGAAGGGGAAAAATACACAACACATTGCCTTGCATTTAATTCACTCGAATATGGACATATTTTAAAAGGTCATGAGATCGTGAAGGTGTTTAGGAAAGTCTATTATAAAATGCTAGATCTTCATCCTGGCGAATTCGTCTTCAACTTTGTCAGACAAATCACGACTAGGGATGAGGTGTAGTGTCATATCAGACCCATTTCAAGGCAATTCTGTCACAATTATTGAAGCTAGGGTGGGGGCCCCTAGCTCCGCCGTGCTTGTACCTGTCTGTGGACTGTATCGTAGTTCCGCTTCCTCAATCTCTCTCATCTCCTGTAATAGACTGCCCATGTGGAACGTTTGTGGTGCCCCCTGGATTCGCTGACTAGAGAGAAACTCATCCACCAACTGAATGAATGTACACAAACATAGGTGATCAAACAGGAGTGACAAAACAAATAAACAATGGTTATGAACAATTGTGATAAAAAGGATTGAGTTCTCCACCTATAGGCCTACCAGTTTCTTGCGACTATATGTAGCTAAGCTTTTATGCCCTGAAAATAAATCTTCAACGGATGCATCTCTAGTGTGCACTCATTATCCAGTGATGTGGTGATACAGACCAAGTTTGTAAAATGTATATGCTTGTATAGGCAGGGCCTGATCTAGACTTTTAGTTTGGGCACCCACACACGACGCAGAGTGTGGTAAGTTATAGTGAAATAGGCCGCGATGTGGAATGTCAAATCCCGTGAAAGTTGTGGGAGTATTAAATGGTCTAAATTCAACCTGATAAGTAATATTTGGCAACAGTACTTGCATTAGTATTGGTTTCAGCCTCTTCAGAGAGGAATTTTGCTAAAAAACAAAAAAAAATCTTTTTTTTTCATCTGGGAGCCCAAATTCATGGCGCCCAAACCTGTTATAACAGGCTCAACAACGGCCTGGTCAGGCCCTGATAGGGACAACTTCTGTCATCAATCTAAGAGAAGAAATGAGCCAGTTTACTCTAGAATAGCTGGTCGAGATTGACTGAGAAGTTACAAACCAGATACTTGTACAGTCAACCCTCATAATATAACGATCACAGAAAAATTTGTTATTATAATGAATTTACTCTAATAATGAACAGAGACAGGGCATATCAAGGTAGATTTGCTTTTTGCAACTTTGATGTTATTCAAACGACAAAACTCAAACTTCAGGCATCTGCGGAGAGACCAGTTGCTAACATTCTACGAATTTCACTAGCTATCTTTTCCGTTCTTGGGATAAATAACATATCCATGCCACAGTATTTAGCTTCAGTTGACATAAAGATGGTTTTTTTCTGCTTCTAAGTCTAAAAGTGCTGTTCAAAAAACTAGAAGAAATAGGGTGTAATGAACAATCAGGTATAATGTCATTATAAAGAGGGTGCACTGATGTACCACTCGAAAAATATCAATGAAATGATAGCACATGTCATGACCCCGAGAACGAATACGATCCTCCACTAGGTGGAGGAATATGCTCACCTCAGCCTCTGTGGATTGGCCGAATGGTCTGCTGATCTGTAAGTAACAGTAATATTGATACATGTGACCATAGTTACATCATCACAGTAGTAAACAATAACTCAAAGCAAATGGTTTCCTGAATGGTCATCAGTGAAGTACAGGTAAGGCTGTTCAAACTAGGTCTCACCAATCATGCCATAGAGGCCAAATCTACATTTAGGGAACTGAATTCATGGCCCTACATGTATGAATCTGCTAGAGGGAGTTATGTTCACGTATATGAGCATGTGGTGGCTGTTTGTGTATATGCCTCTCCTCTTTCACTTTAACACCATCCCAGACAAAACCCAAACCTCTGTACCTTTTCCTGATCTATCTTCATGTATGATTTCATTGTTCAGGACTTTATACTACCACAAGTTGTACATGTATCCAAACAGACTATTCTTTCCTTTGTCTGGCGACTCTTAAAAAAGATGGACCTTTTTGTGCACTACTTCTGGAATAAATTTGAATAGATTTCAAAAAGGCTACTTCATTTAGACAGGTAGATTCACTTACTGCATGAGGTAATCCTGGGGTGATGTGACCATGTGGAAGTCCTTCCTGTGAATATAACCAGACAAACACATCAGAAATATGAAATACAGGGCAGATATAGCTAATAAGCCTGCATTAACAAGACAAAATATCCAGTGTAAACTCCAGCTAGGTCAATGCGCAATACAGGGGAGATGACAGAAATGCCTGTCTGAAACTCCAGATAGGCCATTCAAAAAAATTGTGTTTCATGTAACCCTATCTACCCATATATTTTTATGATTATACAAGTTTAGATGGAAATTTCTTTTTTGTCAGCAGAGTTTTTTCCACGTTTGTGCAATCCTATACAAATGATACTACAGCACTGGAGTCATATATATCGAAAAGTTTAAACCTACATCTACCTACCTATCCAGAGGTAGGTAGTTCGCTACAAACACAAATAATATATTGTGGAAGGTGAAATGCAAAGGTTTCGGGATTCTTCTTTTTATATTTTAAATAGATTGAATACTGATAGAAGTATCGGTCCACATACTGAACGCTTGGTTTAATTTGAAGCAGTTTGTCTGCTAGAAGCTTTTAAAAAGTCTGTATTCCAAGCCCAGCTGAAAACCGGCATCTTTCCTTGATTGTGATGTCATGTCAGATAAGGCTCTCGAAGACTGAACATTACAAGTACTGACGCCCGGCCAAGTGGTCTGATGTGACGTCACAAACCAGCATCAAACAAGGGCAGATAAGCGATGTTGAGACTTGAAATACCAAATTTGAAGCACTTTCTTAAAACTACTAGGAGACAAAATACTTCAAATAAAACCAATGAAGTAAATAGGTTGATAGTTCGAACATAAACCAACACAGCCATGAAGAACATAAAAAGAAAATATGAAAACCTTTGCATTTCAACTTTAAATGGCAGTAAATGAACACAAAACAGGACTTGAAATCTCCACTTCCGATGATTTAATTATTATAGGATAACTTCCCATAATTTGAGAAAATGGTAAATACCTGTCTTAAAGCCCTGTCCTGTGTGAAATGACTGGTCAGTTTCATCAGGGCATTAGAGCCTCCACACTCTGCCTCCACCAAATCACGCATCGCCATGGCTGCAGGTCAGATCTGAAAGAAAGATCAATGTCTTTACTGAAATAAACCCTTTTGAAATTACCCTCTACTGATGTTCAATTCAATTCGCTAACTGCTTTACTGACTACATGTATAAATGTACCACACTGCATTGATATGTTTAGCTTGTGTATTCTGAGAATATCAGTATTTGTTTGAATACATAATACTTGAATGCTCCCCTGACAGGCCTTAGGCAGGGCTTGAAATTAACACCTGTCCACTCGTCTCTGACAGGTATTCTTTTTGCAGGAGACAGGTATCAAAAATTGAATGCAGAAAACTGCAAATATTCACATTAATTAATGCATTATTATTTAGACACAAATTAAACTAATCAGGCCTCTATAAACAGATGCTGAACTGGAACATTTTTTCCCAACAGTAGCCTGACAAATAGAAATTGTTCTTAGACGTCACCGGAGACAGGTAATTGTTTTTTTAACATTTCAACTCCCGTTTCTAAACTTCGTGATTACGCTTAGCATGCTGAGCATACATAGAGCAGACTCATGTAGACTGGGATATGCCCAAAGATGACAATGATTCCCAAAGATGAAGTCTATTAGCATGTTAGCAGGGCGAAGAAAGCTGTGATGAATTCAGATTCTTGCTGAACAGATGATTTTGGCAAGGCCCAAAGTTTCTACATTCATTTTGCTCACCATACAAAAAAAGTGAGATCGACTCAAAACAGAAAAGTTCTTTTAAATCCCCGGAGGCAGAATACGAGTGAAATGTTGGGGGAAAACTTTATTACGTTTTGTTATTGACATCGTATTGAATATGACATGCACTTAAATAAGTACATGTACCACAGGTACACTTTAATATTTTTCCTTGATTATGAAGGAATATTTACAAATTTGCATGTCGATCGATAGGGAACGATATGTCGATAATAGCAAAGTTTTCTGCCTTACAACTCCAACCTGCTATTCTATTTATTTTATATCTGACACACCAACTTCCATCATGTAAATGGAAACCTCTTGACTGCATTCATGCTCCCAGATTGTTAGGTTTCAGTGGTGCCAAAATATATACAGGGGGAGTGTATCCGATTTGTTTGACATCATCACCTTTTTATGCGTAGAACAGGTTCAGCATCACCTTGTACGTATAGAAGGTTCAATCGTTTGCTAGAAACTTGTCTGTTGCTACGATACAAAAATTGGAGGAACCATCTTCAATGTTATTCCAATCAGTGCTTTGCTTTCAAAACACTCAGTCTACACAAGGCCATTTGCACAGCCTGCAGAGCTTAAAGAGCTAATGCACTCATTTAGTGATCATAAAGCCATTTTCATCTCCCGAAAATGCAACCACAAGTCTAAAACTCACTCTCATAAATTGATGACATACAGGGCAATGAATAATTTTGATCCAAATTGTTTCCGCAATGATCTTTTAGTTTTAGCTGAGAATTGGACATCTTTGTATGAGTGTACTACTCCGGATGAGGCGCTTGACACCCGGTCCACATCCTTTCTCAAAATCCTTGAACAACATGCTCCTATTAGGCAAAAACGAGTGAAACAGCCTGAATGGTTGAATGAGGAAATTCTTCACGCAATGAAAGGAAGAGATAAGTCATCCAAACATAGCAATGGCAGCTTAAACAAACGGTCAAAAAACTCAGTGAATAGCCTTATACACAAAGCAAAAAAGACTACTTCAAAACTCTAATTCAGGACAGCAAAAACAATAACCCCTGGAAAATCATTAAAAAATTTAATGCCAAACCTACACAATCCTCACCCACTTCAATAATAGATGACAAGAAACTGTACACAGATCCCTATGATATTGCTAATGAACTCAACAGATTTTTCATAGATTCTGCTGAAAGGCTATTACCAAATAACAACTTAGATCCATCACCTTCTTTGAAAAAACTGCAAGACTTTGTTTCTGAAAAACTGCCCCCAGGAAATACAATTTCCATCCAACCAGTATCAGAAAACTATGTTTTCAGCTACTTATCTACACTTGATATCACTAAAAGTACAGGTCTTGATACCTTGAGTCCAAAATTCCTCAAAATGTGTGCAGATGTAATCACCCCACATGTGACAAAAACACTAAACTTAAGTATTTCTACTGGCATATTCCCAAACAACTGGAAAAAATCTAAAGTATATCCGCTTCACAAAAATGGGTCTGTAAACAAAGCTGAGAATTACCGTCCAATATCTATTTTACCAATACTCTCTAAAATTCTAGAAAGACATGTGCATGACTGGTTATATACATATATAACATCCCATGATTTGCTCAGTGACTCCCAATCAGGTTTCAGGCCTCAACACTCCTGTTTCACTGCTTTAACAAGACTCACTGAAAAATGGCTACATGCACTTGACAATGAAGAAATTGTTGGTTCAGTCATGATTGACTTCCGAAAAACATTCGATCTGATAGATCACAACCTCCTGTTAAAAAAGCTTAAGATTTATGGTTTTGATCAAAAAGCACTAAAATGGATGTCGTCTTACTTGAATTCTCGATTTCAATGTGTATCACTTGGTAAAACTTTATCTGAGCCATTGACTGTTAAAACTGGTGTACCCCAAGGGTCCATACTTGGTCCGCTACTGTTTATTTTGTTTCTCAATGATTTTGTTTTGCACATTAGTGATTGTGACGTTGAGACATATGCTGATGACACCACTATTCACACATCTTCAAAATCATTAAAAGTACTTGAAGCAAAAGTTAACAAAAATATGATTAAGGCAAAAACATGGTGCTCTGAAAACAAAATGATTATTAATCCAAGTAAAACTAAAGCGATGTTAATAGGGTCATCCCAAAAGTTAAAGCAATGTGGTAAGGAATCTTTCAATGTCACAATCAATGGCACCCGTATTGAAAGAGTTGACCATCAAACATTGCTTGGTCTACATTTAGATAAAACTCTGTCTTGGCAATCTCATGTAGATCATATTTGTACTACTGTTTCTAGATTACTATCTGTTCTGAGGAAGCATAAGAATCTAATCCCACAGAATATGCGACTTTTATTCTACAATGGATACATATCCCCCCATATTAATAACTGTATCAGTATCTGGGGTAATAGCTCAAACCAACTACTGAACAGGATACATAAACTGCAAAAGAATGCAGCACGTTTGATCTTAGACAAAACAAAACATACTCCTTCTGCTCAACTTTTTAACATGCTACAGTGGCAAACAGTATTTAATTTAGTTAAACTCAATAAAGGTGTAACTGTATACAAATCACTCAATGGGTATTACCCAGATTACATGAAAGATCTATTCACTGATAACATTGGTCAAAGAACTCTGAGATCTTCTGCTACAAACGTTCTCAAAGTTCCCTTCCCCCATACTGAGCTGTTTAAGAAAAGCCTATTATATTCAGGACCGGTCCTGTGGAATTCCCTGCCAGCCAATACACAAAATGCTTCCTCTGTTCAGAGCTTTAAAACCTTGTTTGTGCAACAATTATCTTCTTAATCCCTAGATTGCATAATTATGCTCCTTTGCCTGTATTGCGTTCACAGTGATGCATACCAAATTGTATAAGTATATAGTTTTCTATTGTTCATATAACTGTAATCCTTTTTGCTTCCATTTGAGTGTGATATGAATGATGTGTGGATGTTTTGTGTGTGAGGGCCTCAGGGAAGATCAGCATTGTTTGTTGACTGAGCGTACATTTGTACTTTACCCTCTTGAAATAAAGTTTTATTATTATTATTATTATTATTTTATTAAACACCAGAAAACTACCAATTTTGAAACATACAATGTAGTAGTAACCTGTCTTACACTTCCTTCCTATATTTTCCTATATTTTATTAAGAAAATTCCTATATTTTGGCAAATTTCCTCCTATATTTTCCTATATTTTATTAAGAAAATTCCTATATTTCTCCTATATTTTGGCAAATTTCCTCCTATATTTTCCTATATTTTATTAAGAAAATTCCTATATTTCTCCTATATTTTGGCAAATTTCCTCCTATATTTTCCTATATTTTATTAAGAAAATTCCTATATTTCTCCTATATTTTGGCAAATTTCCTCCTATATTTTCACTGTGAGCCACTTGCAGGCTTGGTGATTAATATTCAATAAATTCTTCACTTTCTAAATGGCATCAATATACATGCACTTGTAATAGTGTTCTGGGTGTTTATGTTACAGGTACCGTTGGCATGTACCTCTGACAATTACCAGCAGTGAGGCCGCAAACTTCTCCACTACCAAAGTTTATAGATTTAATGCAACAGAAAGTAAGTTTTTCTCCCAAGCCAAAGAAAGAACAATTTTTATCCCCTGCCTCAAATTACAGCATGAAGGAATCACTTTGTCTGTTGGTCTTTTAAATGTCTCTCCATATGGTCAAACTATTTGATTGCCGAAACATACAGGGAAATTGCTTAGTACCTTGCCGATCATGTGTTCTGTCCGGTTTTCTGTAGGTTCTGATTATTTCCTCCAGAGTTATTGCCCTTTATTGTGAATGTTAATATATGGTTGATCTGCCCATATCGTGGTTACCGGTACTATTTAATGAATAACTTCAAAACTTACATGGGAGATATTTAGTACCTCGTAGATTTTCCACAGAGTATGGCTCATTGACAACTTCAATATATGTACTGATACATTGTTGTCCGTCCGGGCTGTATCTCAATCTCAAAACCAGAGCCATTCTGTCCTGTCCTCCCTACTATGCTCTGGGACGGGGCTCCGCTGTACGATCGGTCATTGGATAGCACCAGAAACACCAGACTTCAGAACATAACGAGGGCATCTCTGTGGAGATCATGCTGATCTCCCGACGTCCTGGACGTTACGAGCGTGTCTGGCAGATGACGTACTCATAGTGTAATCTTGCAAAAATATTTTCTATTGTGACGTCACGACGTTATGATGCTGACGAAGAAAATGACTCATGACTGACGTTTCATAAGGAATAGAATATGTTTCAATGGAACCGGAAGAGTACACGTGAACAAATTTTTCAATGTATTATGGGACACACTTTCAGCGACCATACCAGGGTTCATGGAGCTGCTATTTTCCAGCGTAAAGCGACCCCTGGTGGCGAGGTTGGCTGTATCTAGTATTAATTGCACGAAAAGTTTGAAATTTTTGTAGTAAATGGTGAAGGTTTTACCGGTTTTGATAATTTTCCCAGAGTTATGGCCCTCAATCGTCAACATCAATATATGATTGTTCAGACAATATCTCGGTTACCATTTGATGGACAACTACGAAGATTACATTTCAGTGATTTGTGAGCATGATTTGAAATGTGCGTGCCAAATCGTGATTAGTAATAAAAACAGAAATCATGTGAGGGTATTTGCTATTAACCAAGTTCAACTTCTCATTGTTAGTTGACAAATTTATATGTCTCTCACCATGTTAAGCCAGGAAGGAAGTCTGAAAGTCGATTGCATTGTTTACAAGTTAATCTTTATGGCATGTTCATGTATTTGTTTGTGCATTGACTGCATTTTATTGCAGGTGAGAAAATAATTGTTGATGCTGACGCCATTCCTGGGAGTCCATCTAATGGCTGGATAATCGGGAATGTGCGTCAACATGGCTACTACCGCGTGAACTATGACGACGACAATTGGAGAGCTCTTATTTCACAGCTCAACACTGATCATACGGTATGCTCAAATTTGCTAACATTAAATCGTAAAGATTGAATACTCTTTCCAAACTATGAAAGTCTGTTCATTATTTTAACATTGAAGTTGGTGAAGACACTATCAATCACAAGGGTGGCCGATCAATCACAGGGGTGAATATCAATCACAGGGGTGAACAATCAATCACAGGGGTGAACGATCAATCACGGGTGAACTATCAATCACAGGGGGAACTATCACAAGGGTGAACTATCAATCACAGGGGTGAACGATCAATCACAGGGGTGAAATATCAATCACAGGGGTGAACGATCAATCACAGGGGTGAACTATCAATCACAGGGATGAACTATCAATCACAGGGGTGAACGATCAATCACGGGTGAACGATCAATCACAGGGGTGAACGATCAATCACAGGGGTGAACGATCAATCAGGGGTGAACGATCAATCACAAGGGTGAACGATCAATCACAGGGGTGAACGATCAATCACAGGGGTGAACTATCAATCACACGGGTGAACTATCAATCACCGGGATGAACTATCAATCACAGCGGTGAACGATCAATCACAGGGGTGAACGATCAATCACAGGGGTGGACGATCAATCACAGGGGTGAACTATCAATCACAGGGGTGAACTATCAATCACAGGGGTGAATGATCAATCACAGGGGTGAATGATCAATCACAGGGATGAACTATCAATCACAGGGGTGAACTATCAATCACAGGGGTGAACTATCAATCACGGGTGAACTATCAATCACAGGGGTGAATGATCAATCACAGGGGTGAACTATCAATCACAGGGGTGAACGATCAATCACAGGGGTGAACGATCAATCACAGGGGTGAATGATCAATCACAGGGGTGAACTATCAATCACATGGATGAACTATCAATCACAGGGGTGAACTATCAATCACAGGGGGGATTGAATTTTAATGGAGTGATTGAATTGTTATATAGGAATTATGGTAGGCAAGAATCTCAGACCAGATACATGTACATATGGCGAACATTCTAATCATGCACTCAGTCACCCCCAAAATATGAACAGTCACTTTAATAAATGGTTTAGTGGGCTTTTGGCATCCATGAGAGGCAGTTTGGGGTGCCAAAATAAAATATCACGTACGAAACAAATATTGCAGTTGTATGTTATCGTACTTATTATAGTCCAAGTATTTTCCGGGCCCTGGGCCTCATTGTTTTTTAATAACAGCACCTCAAAGTATTGGATTTGTGTGAAATCGTTTATTTTGAGGTGAAAACAGCACACTTCTTTAAACATATGAAGCCAGTCCAGAACCAAGATAGACTTTACCTCTGAGATATTGGTCAGTTGTTACCCAAAATTGTTTTGGTTCTGAACTGGCTTCAGATGTTTGCAGAGAAAGAATGGATGATTTTGCACAAACCCAACACATCAGATGCTGTTATTCAGTAACCCTAAAACCCAGGGCCTAGAAAATACTCCGACCCTACAACAGAATGACATGTACTTTCAGCTAACTGAAACATGATATTTCATTATGGCACCCCAACCTGCACCTCATGGAGGCCAAAACCTCACTATTAACCGCACCAGGTCTTTTGATCACCCCCAACATTGCAGGAGGAACCACATAGACAAGGTCCTCTTCTTGTATAATTTTATTAAGTTCCCATTCTAATAAATGTCACCGCCCCTGTGCCAATATTTTAGGGTGGGCAAAAACACTTCCTGTTGATTGAATTATTGGAGAGTTCACCAGGCATGCCAGGAACAACCAATGGATTTAAAATTTGAAGAGTGACTTTTTTTTTATGAGTGGGAGGACAATTGGTAGTGATACCCAGCCAGATCCATTGTGTAATCCAATAAGCAGAATTCATACAGGCTCGAAAATTTCTCAAATTCTGAGAAAATTATTTCCAGACCCTGTAAATCTTGGCAAAGAAGATGACAATAATTAGAAAAGAAATGTCCGTGGATTAAATGGTCATTTATAAAACAATGCTGTATACACAGTGCAATCTTTCATCTGGTCATGGATTCTTAATTTTCCATTTCACACCCAGCTGACACTGTATTAACCCTATCTGGCCTTGGCTTTTTGGGACCTGTCCAGGCCTGGGGGCGAAATGGCCCCTAATTATTTTTCTTATCCCTTGAGCTAGGGGGCTGAAACTTACCACACTATACCCTTGGGTCAAACTCTACCAGAAAATGTAAAAAAAATTCAAGATGGCCGCTTTGATGACGTCATTTTAAAAAATGTCATTTTTATGTCTCCCCAACTATGTTGGGGGGAGACATCTAGTGTTTGTGCTGTCTGTCTGTCTGGTTGGATGTCTGGATGTCTGGATGGATGTCTGTCCGTCCCCTTGCCTTGTCTGCAAGATATCTTGAGAACTACCGGATGGAATTTCACCAAACTTGGATGGAAGCTTCATTGGGATAGCCCCCTCATTTGATTAGGTTTTGGTGTGTGTGCGTGCATTCATCCATGTCCGGTGTCCGTCCGTCCGTCCATCTACTTGTACATGTATATACAGGCTTGTCTGCAAGATATCTGGAGAACTACTGGACGGAATTTCACCAAACTTGATGGAAGCTTCATTGGGATAGCCCCCTCATTTGATTAGGTTTTGGTGTGTGTGCGTGCATTCATCCGTGTCCGGTGTCCGTCCGTCCGTCCATCTACTTGTACATGTATATACAGGCTTGTCTGCAAGATATCTTGAGAACTACTGGATGGAATTTCACCAAATTTGGATCGTAGCTTCAGTGGGATAGCCCCCTCATTTGATTAGGTTTTGGTTCGTGTGGGTGCATTCATCCGTGTCCGGTGTCCGTCCGTCCGTCCATCTACTTGTACATGTATACGGGCCTTGTCTGCAAGATATCCTGAGAACTACTGGACGGAATTTCACCAAACTTGGATGGAAGCTTCATTGGGATAGCCCCCTCATTTGATTAGGTTTTGGTGTGTGCATGCATTCATCCGTGTCCGGTTTCCATCCCTCTGCCCATGTACTTGTACATGTATATGTATATATGTATACAGGCCCTTTCTGCAAGATATCTGAAGGACTACTGGACAGAATTTCACCAAACTTGGATGGAAGGTTCATTGGGATAGCTCCCTCATTTGATTAGGTTTGGGTGTGTGTGTGCATTTATCCATGTCCATCGTCCGTCCATCCGTCCATGTGTATACAGGCCTTGTCTGCAAGATATCTTGAGAACTACAGTACAGATCTCGTGAGAACACAACTATACCGCGGCAATACCTCGGTAACAGAGCCCGGCAAGGCTTCTAGGTTACCACGGGACTGCCCAAGATTATATCGTCAGCTGTGAAAAAAGTGCCGACAGCATACCACCCAATGACCGTTCATCGAGTTTTTAACAATGGCTGGCGCTCCATGTGGTCACTGGCTGGTCTCGACAGCATTGACTGGTGATTTACGGGTTTACAAAGGCTAGCGCTCCACGTGGCCGTGCGTGAATACAGGCCAGCTTTGTGGATAAAAACGTCCAGAAGTAAATCAAGATACATTACGGTACTCATTTAAATAAAATAAATGGTAAGTGTTCACGATCACGTGTGCATGTTTATCATTTTCCTAATGTTTGGACGGCCCGGTAATGGAGTGCCGGTAATTACTGCTTTGCGAAATCTGTCGCCTCGAATGGAAATTTCTCAGAAAAGAGAGCGGCGTGAAAACGACATGCCGTTGTGCGTAGGCTACATTCCGTATGTAGGTTGACAGCAGTGCGTGATCGTTGATCACCGCTGTGGTATTTTTCGGCCTTGTTAATAGCTGCCAAGCATTCCAAAGTGCTCAACGTGGGGCAAACATTTATATTTTAATGCTAATATTCATTTTTGAGTGTTTCATGTCGAGTCCTGGTGTTCGATGTCTTGTACATTTCAATTAATTAGCTGCCAATCATTCCGAGAGTCTTGCGGTTCTGTTTAACGCCAATCAAGAAATGTTCACAGTTATGAATGTTAATCTTTCAAATGCGCAATAAATCTGGTTTTGTTTTAATGCTAAACTATCGGTATTACAAGTAAATTATTTCATTAATTATATATGGCATTGTCGCGTACGTATATTGATCTATTTGATGAAGATTAGCTAAAATCCGCATTTCAACTGATTGCTGATTATGTGTCTGTTAATAAGTCTAGTTTCTGTTGTTGAGTATCGCAATTGAGCATGATTACACGAAGGTGTCATACTAACCAGAGTCCTGTGGTGTTATCATAATCATCGGATTTTTGGCCATTGTGGTGCGCGAAAATTAATGGCAGGGATAACTTATATTCTTGAGCAATATTTGTGTGTTTTCGTAATGAGGTATGGCGGTAATTCAGATATTAGATAGGGCAACGAATGATTGAGAGAGACTTGTATACGAAGTGACAGGCAATGGAAATTATGAAGAAACCTCGAAAGCCTCGAATATTTATAGCTGGGAATTTCTAGTAATATAATGATTGAAGTGTTAATTGGCCCTGCCGTGCAAAGCCAAATGCTGGTTTGTTGGCGAAACAGACGGACATCCTGTTCAACAAAAAATAACCGAAGAGAAAAGAATTAGGAACGGGTAATCAACTAATTATAAGAGACAATCGAATGATAACAATTGAACAGTCCTTATTGTCGTTTTACTCAGGGCTTGACTTTCCCGTTGATTATTATTTCCGGGGTCGCGCTTGTGGAAACAAGCCGTAAAAATATCCCTACTGTCCGTATATTAAAATTTATTATATGCATGGCTGTAGCTTACAAATATTTATCTTTGAATAATTTGTATCAATCTGTATCAAGCCAGCGGAATTCTAATATGATCGTTGGTACAACAAATAAAATAAAAACGCACATGTTCATTAAAGATATTTACCACTTTTATTTATGGAGTATCGTTATCCTTCGTTTAGCGGCAGTCATCAGATTTCCTCCCGCAATAAATGTTGAATATACCAGACAGTGCATGTTGCGAAAATCAGTCTATCATACCCACTTGGTCTTTTTTGCTGTTTGTGTAAAGAAATGAGGAGTGGCCTCGCGCTAAATTTGCATATGAATAGTGTCGGTAGCAAGTCTTGGGAATTGTCACTGGGTTCAAACGGAAAATCACAAGAAAAGTTTACTCATTTAGTAAAGATAATATAACTATGTATGGGCGAAAGTGTTCCTCGTGATCGTCGAACGTCGATCGGGATTTCGAGAACCTCCCTAGTGTTAATTTGGATTAATTTGTACTTCCATGCACGACCAAATGTTCGTCTTTTGTCGAAACAGACGAGCATCCTGTTTAACAGGGAAATAACTGAAGAGAAAACAATTAAGAATGGTTAATCAACTCATTATAAAAGACAATTGGATGATAAAGTCGTGAAAAATCTTTATTGTGGTTGACTGTTCTGTTGATTTGTATTTCCGGGTCGTGCTTGTTGAAACACAAGCCGGGCCAGAGCCGTAATTAAAATGAAACACAGCACCCCTTCCCCGATCTCTCCGTATGATAGAATTTATTTTATGTGTGGTGTTCATCGTATACTGGTATTTATCTTTGAAACGTGGCAACTTTAACTCACATACATGTAATGTGTAACCGAAAGGCCGGTACTGCAATTGTAATTGCTTTAACGCGTGACTAAAAACTTGCACAGACGGACATTTTATAAATTCCGTTCTTTAACACGTCATATCAAGTTTTGCAGCTAGCAAAATTCTGATGTGATAGTTTGTTCAATAAATAAAGTAAATAAAGTAAATAAATCCGGCTAGCTGTTGTATTATTCAGAAGGCTCGCAGTATTCACAGCCGATAATATACATATGCATTCCAGCGGTAACATAGAGGCGTTTCCGTGTTCTGTTCCCGTTATCGCGGTACTTCTGAGTGTATGCATAAAGACATGCTGGCTGAATAGCGGCTCGTCAACACGTGCCGTCGACGGGGCGCCTTTTGTTGTCTCGGCCGATTATCGAGGCTTGAATGGATATCATGGAGCTACATTTCGTCTGTACTTACGGCGCATGCAGACATAACGGGGGGTGGTAATTAGTCTAGTGATTAGGCTTAAACTGTACCGCGATAAGAGTGCGGCAATTGCCGCGGTATAGTTGTGTTGTCACAAGATCTGTACTGTATTCCCGACCCATATACCCTCATATTTCAGTTTCTAATGTTTTATCTCTTATTAGGTATGAGATGCAGTGTACATTGTATATACACAAACATACCGAGTCACGTAGAATATATTCCTTCATAGTAATTACTAATAGTTTGATGACATTATTTTGTTTCAGTTCTAAATACAATATTGAATAACCGGCAGGGGAATCCCCAGTATTGAACTTCTATCAGTTTTGAATTTTGTGTCACCTTAAATGAAGGACACCATTTCCTTCAATTTTGCTATTAAATCCTTCTATTCCACACATCATATGATCTACCCTAAAGCTTTTGCACAACCATATCTGTGTCCATACATTTAACTTACTATATTAATTAAAACGGAGTTTGTGGTGTCCCAGTCTTTACCAGTGCACATTATTATGTAGCATACATGTGTATGATTGGAAACGTTTGTCATTATATTCTTTTATTTGCATACAAATGTGAGGGTTTACCGAGAAGGCTGGTGTTCCATTCCATACTGTAAATGACACCTCTATTCCAACTATTACATAGTTAATAGCTGTGTTAGAAAGGGATAATTCACATAAAGTTACACCAAGAACGTGCTCCAAATTGCACGGTCAATTGTTCTTAACTATACATATACGTAATGAGCTGTATATGCTTACTTTGAAAAGAAATGTAATCTTTATTTCAAGTTTTATAATATAGTTCGTCTTTCAATCCAACCTCAACATCACTGATATAGAAACCATATTTTTATGTATTGTCATTCCAAATATGTGCATTGCCAATGATGTGCAACCTGAAGTGATGTGCCACCCTAAAGGGCTCTGTGATCTTTTTGTGAAGCTGCACGTTTGAAATTTTCCTATATTGGACATTACCAATGGGATCTCTAAATTGACAGGTTAACATGGTTACACAGAATTAACTCTTTAAAATGGAGGTAAAAAAGGTTGTTTTCACTTCATAACTTTTTCATCATAACACTTCAAAATCTTCAGGCGACTTACCTTATCTATTGTTACATGTCAAAACAGTAGTTTTTCCAATGAAGGTGTGCATAGTCTAATTGTTAATAGAGAACAAAACATGTTGTCTATTCTTATGCAAATTAGATAGATGACAATTTGTTTTTTCAATGCCATCCGATGCGAATATTTATGTCCATGGTCTCACCTTGGCAGATGTGTCTCTTCTTTCGATATATATTCTTGAAATTATTGGACAAAATGACCTCCATTTTAGTGGTTCCCTCTAACCTGTACAAGTAAGCATAGAAAACAAACCAGTCTTGATTAATTGTGGATGCCCACCAGGTTGCAATGACCAACAGAACCAGTATCAATGTATGATTTGTTCTCATTTGTCTTGTGCAGGCCCTGGACACAGCTGAACTCTCTCGTGTGGAGTCCCTAGTCAAACCTGATGCTGAAAAATACTTTGTGGAGCGCCCTGTCAGCGCTGAGGAACTCGTGCCAAAACTACCAGCCTTGGCTGAATGTAAGTTTATAGGCTACACAAAGTTAGGATGTCAAATATCTGTAAACTGTTGTCATCAGGGCTGCTGATCTCGACTCTGTGTATGTAACTGTGATGTCATCAATGCTAATGACCTTGACTCTATTAAAGTTTATATTTATGTTACTGTGATGTCGTCAGGGCAATTGATCTCGGTTCTGTTTAAGTTAAAGTGATCGTAAACCCTCAAGTAAAGTTTTCATCAAATAAAAGACCATTGCAAACAGTGTCGGGAAATATTTATGTTATTTGTGCTGAAAACTTACCTCACTTCCATTCTTTGCATTTCTTGTTCCACATGAAATCATCTAGTAAGAATTTTGAATAACACAGTTCTCTCCCCTGCTAGTCACCTGACTGCTCACCTACCCATAATTCCTCCTTCTTGTTCCTACTGCAAGTGGGTCAGGAAGTCATTTTGTTCAGCTCCGTGAAAATTGCCTATTTCTAGCGAAATCACTAGCAGTTGGATTACCTCAGATGTCTGATATTCTCCAAGAAGTCCTTTGGGAAGTATTCTTTACTCAAAATATGTCTCTAATGTCATGTATGTCTTGTGATGGTGACAAGCCGGTATATGACCTACATTCCATGTGTCCGCAATGTCGCCAGGGAAAAGTATGTACCTGGGATACGGCCTGTGAGGAATGCATTATGTGGGGGCCCGGCATATTTCAAGTCTATCTGGCCGGTTCACTGGCAGCTATTGAGGAGAATAAAGCCGTTGTGTCTACTAATCTCGCCAGTGAGACGTTTGTAGCTATGTCTCCCTGATCTAGCGTGGTCGAGGAGACTAGGGGTTTTGTTGATTCATCAGCTCGGTCTACTCTAGTCAGTTTGTTGAATGTAAATAAAGATAAAGACGCCCCCTCCCGCTCACGATTCTTCCATTTCAGACCAGGCGAAGGGTCATTCAGGTAAGAAACTGACCCGGGTTGTACAAGTGGAAGGGACTATCGAAGATGTGGAATCCGGCACTACTACGTTTGTGGAGGTCGAGCTTCCTATCGAGCGGACACCTGGATACGACGAAGAAGGGAAATCGGTAATGGAGCCAGACTTAGCGTTGGAAAGCCAGTCAATTCCGATCTCTCGATCGGAAGCGACTTATGATTATGAAAACTTGGGCAATACGGGTGAGGCGTCCAATGTTAAATTTTCATTTGGTTCCGCGATCGGGAGATTGCCTTCTTCAACCCCGTTGAGGCCTGGACTTTCCGGTCATTCTATAACATCTACTAACACTGGAACGACTGGTTTGCCTAACTTCTCCCGATCTGCTTCCGGTTTCTCTGGTGGCCTTCCTCGTCCCCCTGCCGAGACGTCTGTCACTACGAGCCTTCTGGGCCACCAGAGATTGAGGTTCCCACAACAACAGCAGTATGGTATGTATGCAGGTACCTATGATATGCCAAATTTTTTGCCTGCCTCTGAGACGCGGTATAGAGACCCCTCTCAAGTAGTCCAATTAATGCGGCATCCGGTTGCGGGTTTGTCTTCGCCCTTGCGTGGCTTAGCACAAATCCCTGCGTCCGGTGGTATTCGTGGTACGGGACCGGCAATGTTACGTATGTTGCGTCCTCCTATACGTGCTTCCGGTTTACGATCTCGTATGCCAGTTCACCGACCATTGCAATGGCTGTGCTCACGGTCATTTGTAAGGTCCCCGAGTGTGAACGCACCCCGTCAGTCCCAGCTTCCGGTGCACTCTCAAGTGACGGATCCTACGTTGGCTGCTATTCTGCGCAGAATGGAACAGCAACGTCAGGAGATGAAGGAACTGAGAGAGATTATGACCAGTCAAATAAGGAGCGGTATGCCGCCGCATCCGGTTTACGCAGTCTAACAGTCTACGCAACCGGAAGCAAGATTCACGGGGACTATCCCTTCCATTACTCCTCGTTGGCAGGAAGCCCTGGAAGCTATGGAAGTGGATAGGGACCAGTATGGTAGCTCTGAATATAATGAACCTACCAATACCAGACACTGCCTTTCGAAGCGCGCGATGACGCGCGCGCACCATGACGCGCCTAAATTCAAAATAAGGTACGCTAAATTCCGCGCACCTCGTTAAATACCTACGCAGTTTATTTATTATGTCCGCTGTTGTCAAAATCCTCAAATAGCCGCTTGCCTGCCGAGAACTGAGACAGGAAGTTGAAATCAAAGACAGGAAGTTGAAACCGAGAGCCATATTCATCAATCAATTTGATTGGCTCACAGGAAAATGACAACCTAGCAGTGACCAATGCAGATACTCGTCTCTTCCCGTGTGGTTTTGCCCATGCGGTTTGTGTTTTTCCTCCCGAAATAATTTCAAAGTTTCTCAAGTCGCGACGAAGTTCTGGTGATCATGGAGGAATCTAAAAGAACTGTGAACGTTAGTACAATATTGAAGTGGAATACCGGGGGGGTAATTAGATTCCAGTCGAAAGATGACGGAAAAGTAGCTTTAGTTTGGTGCACGATGTGCGCCAAACACAGCGAAAAACTTTATGCAGACCCCCGTTTTCGTGGGCAAGCGGCTAAAGAGCTCGACAAATATGTCATGGGTACTAACTTTGTTACCAAGCACAGCGTCTTCAGACATTTAAGTTCCAAAGGTCATGAGACTGCGATGGGCTTTGAAAAGCTGCTGGGCACAGCTGGAAATGCTCAGAACACAGGCGGCAATAGTACCGATACAGAGAATTGACTGCACACTGCAGAAATGTGCAAAGGATGCTTATTCCAAATTACTAAAATCGGCATATTTACTCGCCGTTGATGGGTTACCCCTTAATCATTTTAGGACAATTGTCAATGCCCTGAAATGTAACGGAGTGAAACTCCTGACAAAGTGTGACAGCAGCAAGAAGGCCAGGGAATTAGTACACGAAATCGCAGATGCAGTGAGGGGAAAGATTTCCGAACTGGTGCAGTCCTCCGTCGCTTTCTCTCTACTCACAGACGGCTCACAGGCGAGGAAAACTGGGAGCGAGAAGGAGTTGGTGATGCTCAGGGTGGTTAGAAACGGGAAGCCATTATTCGTTTGTGCAGCAGTGCAAGACATCGACGACTACGGTAATGCGGATGCCGAAAACCTTAAAAAAGCCATAGATGATGTGTTTGGCTTGGATACAAAAAACAAAATCAAAGTTTCACATGAGATGTACTCCAAAAAACTAGTCAGTTGCACAAGCGATGGTGCATCTGTGAATACCGGAATACATCATGGCCTTCTCACGAGGATGAAATCTGATGACCGAGAATGGTTAGTTCAGATTCACTGTGTACTCCACAAATTAGAACTGGCAATTAAAGACTCGCTCATGAAGATCGGTGAATTTTCAGCAGTAAATGACTTCATGATTGCCATATATTATATGTTCAAACAGTCAGGGAAACTGAAGAGGAACTTTTACAACATGGCCAAAGTCCTTGATGCGCATGTGTTCAATTTCCCCAAAGTGCATGGAACACGCTTTGTTAATCACCAGAGAAGAGGCCTTCAACACTTACTGCACAACTGGTGTGTGTTATGTGATACAATGGAAGACTGCATCGAGAACAGTCGAATTAGTACAATGACAGCAAAAATGCGCGGCGTGCTTAAAAAGCTAAAGAACCTGGAGTTTCTGTCTGTGTGTACAGTTTACCTCCAACTCCTTGACAACCTATCAAACTTTTCTTTGACACTGGAAACGGGTGACTTGATTATTACAGAAATAATTCCTGCTGTGGAGAAAGCCAAAGCCTGTATCAATGAGCTGAGAAACCAGGACTACGATGGGCTACAGGACCTAGTTAAACAATATGGGATTTGTTTACAGGCTGATGATGACCAAGGTACTCGAATGATTGATATAAAAATAAACACAACAGTTTTAAGACTGAAAATACAATTTTATTATATGAAATAAAAGTAAAAGTAAACATTTATTAAATGACAACATTCAACAAATACATTATACGTACCTGAAAGTGCCTTGGGAATACAAACATTAATTCAATCATATCGTACATGAAAAAATAGGAGTTGAACATGGTGGTGCTATCAGTCAGATATTGCGCTAGGAAGATGGTAAATTTTCTCTCCTGGTCTTGTCAAGTGTCATTTGATTTAATGGCTAGAATAAATTATTGGGTGACATTCATCTATTTTCTCATCTTAGTATTCTATTTCCTCTTCTCTCACAGGTGAAAATCCTAGGTACTCGATACAGCAGACTCTTCCGAGACGTGGGCACACCAAGAGAAAGGCCAAAAACAGGAAGTTCGTTACTCTTCACATGAATGGCATTACTGGGACACACAACGCTCTCAGGACTGTTAAACGCATCAAACCCAAAGCCGTTACTGACATTTGCAAATCTATTGATGATAGGTTTACCTCCTTTACATCTCCCTTATTCAATCACATGAAATGGCTGAACCCTGCCAATTGATGCGACTCGGATAAAATACTTACCTCACTATTGTCCATCAGTGAACATTTCAAGGACACACTCACACTTTCAGGGTTTGATAATTCTAAACTCAAAGATGAATGGAGAGATTTGCAATTAACAGTTAAACACCTTTATTAGGGGGTTGAGGCTAAGGAGTTATGGGCCAAGATTCTCGACTATCGAAAAACACAATTTCCAAATATCTGCAAATTAGTTGAAGTTCTGCTCTGTATTGGGCCAAGCAATGGCTGGGTTGAAAGTGCTTTCAGTCACTTGACTGCCATGATGTCAGACAGAAGACTTAATCTTACCCATAACACCTTAGAAGATCTCCTGATCATAAAAGTTAATGATCTCTCATGGGACAACTGTGATAGAGAGGAAATAGTGCACTCTGCCCTAGAGAATTATATGACAGGTGCCAAGCGGAAGTTGAAAATGCATGACGATTCTGGCGTGATAGCAAGTGCAACACTAATGGGTAGATCTAGTGAGCAAAGACTTAAGCGAAAACGCAAAGGACAGTATGCTTGGGTTACCTGTCCAAATGATAGTAATGAACAGAGTGAGTCAGCCGCTGAAACTGATGATGTAATCATGATGCTAGAGGACCACTCTGATACTAGTGATTCTGAACTAGATATGGTCAGTGCGAGTGAAAAGCATGATGACGACGTGACGGTTGATGACGTGATGGAATCGAGTTCAGACAGTGACGGTGATGTAGACATGATTCGGGATGATGAACTAGACCAAGCACTTCAGAATCTGGAAAATTCAGAATAATTTTTGTTAAGGTCTACTCTCTATTGTACAGCTGCACTAGTCGGATTTTCTGTGCATTAATAATTAAGTACAGTGCTTGAGAAGTGCAATGTTGTAATCGTGAAGTGAGTTGAGTCTTAGGCTTGAATACTACACGGTCTACAGCTGTACTATCCAGACATTTTTTAATGCAGTGCTAAGCTGCTTGTGTTGTAATATTTGAAGTGAGTTGTGCTGTTCAGTGAAAAGTTGAAGTTAATAAAACTTGTCCTCAAGAAAAATGCTACTTGTTTAAATTTTCCTTACATTGATTAGCCAAAGCCCTAGCTGTCAATGGTAAAACCATCTGAAACCTCAAGATATAAGGACATTATTATTAAATTTCTGTATATATTCATCTGTACTTGGATCCCTGTACCACAAGGTGGTGGATCTTGTATGAATAGAAACGGTATTTGATTAGCCTTAACTTGGCTCGCCTTAATAATTTTAGGAGAGCTATTTAAAGCTCCTGTATGGCTCCCCTTAACAAATCCAGGTACACCATTTCTAGCTCGCCTGCAATTTTCAAAAGGCAGTGTCTGCAATACTGATCCAGATACCAGGAAATATTACGATTTAATTTCCGGTATCTAAGACTTGATTCCTGACATGCAGCTTCCGGTCCCATATGCGGGGGATATTGAAACTGAGTCGGGAGAGTCGAATCGGGTTACGAGGTGGGTATCCACGCTTCCGGCCTCAACTGCTATACACTCTATTTGCCACTTGTTCCATAGAACGTTAGCAGAACCCGCTACGCAGGAGGACCGTGCAGTCAGGCTGAGACCTAGAGCTCGTACATGATTCACCGTTCAGCTTCCGGTCTGCCGAGGTGAACGGCGATTTTCAGTATTTGTGTCCTTCAAATACCAAATTGCCTAGTAATCCTGATGTTCCGTTTACGAACAAACAGGCCTCCGTACTAGAGGAAACTGCTCGACAAGGAGTGGCGATAACAAATCATTTGGACTGGTTTCTTAAAGCCATTAAGGATGGTTTGTTTTCGCTGTCGGGTGCGGAAACTCAAGAACAGCTACAGGAGGGAATTAACCTTGTTCTTGACTACCAGAAGATTGCTTCCGGTGCAGTAGAAGATTTGCTGGTACATAATGTCTATTTATCTTCTATGCTGGTGTATTTAAGGAGAAGGGCCTTCATTCCTTTCATGCACGACTACGCACCGGAAGCAGTAAAGAGAAGCCTACTAGAAACATCTACGGCTCCTTCTTTACTGTTTGGTGATGCTGTTGCCGAGGTCCGACCTGAAATGGATCGAATTGAACATGACAGGTCAGTGGCCTCCGGTGCTTCGACCAAGAAACCTATGGCTTCCGGGTCGGGTCCCAAGGCGAAGAAGACTAAGAAGAACCCGCCTAGTTCCAAGGCTGCTAAGGGTGCTTCCGGTCAACAGCAAAGCCAAGCACCTGCTTCTTTAGAGCCAAGATTATCTAGCTTTGGCCATAAGAAGGAGGGTAAGGGGAAAGGCAAGCAGTCAAAGAAGAATACCTGATGTCTTGGGCCATACCGGGTGGCTTCCGGTATGGCGGGAACACCGAGACATACTGCTTCCGGTCCCGCCACAACTAGACCTTCCGGTAGGGGGAAGGCTTCAGTTGTTTTGGCGGAACTGGATAAGGATCGGGGTGGAAGCGTGGGTCATTCGAACTATCAGATACGGCTATCGCCTATTGTTCGACACGCTTCCCCCCTTGTCTGCATCTCCCCTTCCATCTCGTATTCCATTACGAACGGGTCATCTATCAGCGATACAGTCTTCTGTGGACAAGCTGATAGGGAAGACTTCAGTAATTCGCCGGTCTTTCTGATCCCCAAGAAAGACACGTCCGAGATGCGCATGGTTATCAACCTCAAGCGCCTCAACAAGGACTACCTCACTCCACCGCCACACTTCCGCATGGAGTCCTTCTGGTCTATCTGGTCGGTACTCAAGCGAGGGGAATGGCTGACTCCTCTGGATTTAAGGGATGCATATCTTCATATCCCGATACATCCGGAGGACAGGAAGTACTTAAGATTCATGGTCGGCAAACGATGCTTCCAAATTCAAGTGCTTCCGTTCGGCCTGTCAACTTCCCCTTGGGTGTTCACATCAGTGGCACTATTCCTGCACAGTCTAGGTATAAAGTACCACTTTTATATCGACGACTCCCTGCTAAGGAATGCCTGCAAAGAGCAGTTAATCCTAGACACGCAGTTTGTCTTAAGGATATCGACTTCTCTGGGTTACCTCTCACACGCAGAGAAGTCAGAACTGACTTAATTTCTGGGGGTGGAATACGATACGCTTTTAGCTCTCGCCAAACCCCCAGAAGACCGTTGGCAAAAGATAACAACGAAGATACCTCAATTCCTCAAGTTATCTCAAGCCAGGTCTCTACACTTTACTGCGATAATCGGCCTCTTGACGTCAACACAGGACGTAACTCCAAGAGGGCGGTTGCAGCTTCGTCCCTTAATGATTTACTTCAATCATCAATGGGTCGAAAGGCAGTTGAATCCGTGGATACCTGTCACGCCTCTTGTCAAACAATGCCTCCAATGGTGGCTGGATCCACTCAATGTTATGCCGGGTGTGTCCCTACTTCCGTTTCGACCATCACATCACCTGTTCACGGACGCATCTATGGAAGGTTGAGGAGCCCACCTCGAGTCCAGGGCGATATCCGGGTTATGGACAATTGAGGAACGCTCGTACCATATCATTGTGTTGGAGTTTATGGCAGTGACACATGCCATCCGCACGTGGGTGAGCGTATTGACCGGCAAGAACCTGCTAGTTGCGACGGACAACACATCAGTCGTATCCTACATCAACAAGCAGGGGAAGGAGGGGGGGGGACGAGATCTCCGCAATTACAAAGCCAAGCGGAAATCTTTTTCGGTCTGTGTTGGGACAACAACATATCAGTGTTGGCCAGGCACATCCCAGGAATTCTGAATGTCTTAGCGGATTCGCTTTCACGACCGAATCAGATAATTCCCACAGAGTGGCAACTTCACCCAGCCATACTAAAACAAATAGCTCAGATGGGAGATGCCACACATAGATCTGTTCGCCACTCGGCACAGCAATCTTTTGCCCCTGTTCATGTCGCCGGTTTCGGATCCGTCAGCATATGCAGGACATGTCAAGGATGGTAGCATATGCGTTCCCTCCTCCAGCTATCCTAGCGAAGATACTCCGGAAGATCCACGAACACACTTGTGTCGTTTATCTAATTCTTCCGTGGTGGCCAGCAAGGCCGTGGTTCCCGGACTTACTGGATCTTCTGGTACACGTACCAAGACAAATTCCGGTATGGCACAATCTACTGCGCCAGCCCGGAATGTCGATATTCAACAGCCAGCCAGGACTGTTTCATTACCACGTGTGCAAGAGCTCAAAGGACACTTCGCTGAGGCGGGATTTTCAACGGAAGTTGGGCGCCGAATGGCACAATCAATTCGACCGTCCTCTTCCGCTGTATACCAATCAAAGTGGGCAGTCTTCGATATTTGGTGTGGAGAGAGGGATATCAATCCATCCAGAGCCACTATTCCTCAAGTAGCAGAGTTCTTATTGCACCTGTTCCAGGATAGGGGCCTGGTACCCGCTACGGTCGAAGGGTATAGGGCAGCCATTGCTCAGCCTATTCTTCTGGGTACTGGGATTAATCCTTCGACTGATCCAAATTTATCTGCACTAATCAAGTCATACAAGATTACTGGTCAGTCGGTTGTTCCGAAATTGCCAAAGTGGGACTTAGCCCTTGTACTTAGGCAATTAGGGTAGCACCTTTCGAGCCAATAGAGTCTATTGATCTCAAAATGTTATCTTACAAAACTTCGTTTTTGTTGGCTCTTGCCTCGGCAGCTCGTGTGTCAGAACTGCATGCGCTCGATAGAAGGAACGTCAGACACTCTAGGGACTGGAGTAATGTAGTTCTCACAACAGTTCCTGAGTTTGTGGCTAAGAATCAAGCTATCTACGATACTATATCTCGAGAGTTCACAATTTCAGCCTTATCTGATTTCCTTTCGTCCGGTCTTGAATCAGACATGTTGATGTGTCCGGTTCTTGCACTTGCGTGTTACCTGAATCGTACAGAGGAGATCAGAGCGGGTAGGAGGCGTTTATTTATCCCTTTTGATCCCAAAGCCAAACAACAAGAAATGAACAAAAATATTATCTGAAGTTGGCTCAAAAATGCGATTCGGCTAGCGTACTCCACGGCTACGGATAGACACGCTGCGCTTGTAAACGTTTCGGGTCACGAGATTAGAGCACTAGCGGTATCATGGCCTCTATGGACTAATAGAGCAGTGACTGACATTATGAGGGCGTGCTACTGGAGGTCAAACACGACATTTGCCTCTTTCTACCTCCGGGGCATGACGTTAGCATGTGACGACCTCTATTCCATGGGCCCACTTGTAACAGCTCAGCGGGTTTCGGGACCGAGGCCAGCAAGATAGCAAGATAAAGACCGGGCGTACAGTTTTTACCCTGCTTGCTGGTGAGTGCATTTTCCTCTCGTTCCCTTTCGGAAAAAGGGGGGGGGGGTCAGAGGGGTCAAAGTCAGAGTAGCGGCAGGGTTCCCTATATACCACAGGCATATAGGTTACTGCTGTTGTATCATCTCATGGATCCTCATTGAGGTAGAAGATCTTTGATTTCTACTCTGCACTAGTCATCTTGCTCACAACTTTTATCACTTTCCACGGATTGTATCTGTTTGCCCGCCATCCTTTCTGTGGCATTCTATGCAAAGAGTGGAAGTGAAGTAAGTTTTCAGCGCAAATAACAAAAAAAAATCACAGGTAAATTTTCTGTTATTTCACCATCCTGCATGACCATGTATCGCAGTGGAAACAAGAAGGAGGAATTATGGGTAGGTGAGCAGTCAGGTGACTAGCAGGGGAGAGAAGCTTAAATCAAGCACTGGAAAGTGCATACAAAGTTTGAAATATATGTGTTAAGGCAGTATCACCCCCTACATCCGACCGTCGCCAGCCGGTGAAACGGTGATCAGCCGGTGGGGCTATTTTCGCAACACAGGTTAGGTGGTGTTAGAAATTTGGATTTCTTTCACATTTCTTCGGAGGTCATGGGCAATATTAATGGATATTCATTCATGAGAAATAACAGTCGTCATTTCAATTGTTTGGTTACGGAGCAAAACATCTTATACTTAAAGATATCGTACGAACACGGGGAGCGATATCCTGTTTTCGAGCGAAATTTCGTTTTCAAGGTGTTTTTATCACTAATAACTGACACTAATCGGTACATATTATCATGTGTAATTATTACCCATTCAATGCTGTTTGTATTTCACCCAATCTTCAATAGATTTAATTAGCGTAAGCATCTATATTAATTAACAAGCCACACCATGCGCGTCTGTTCAGGCTACGGTGAACAGTATAAAGGAAAGTTATACTGAGACGGTGGACAGCAAATATATGAGACGGTGGTCAGCATGTGTTTACAAGTAGTAGTCTTCAAAATATATAAGCTTTTATTGAAGATTGTGTTGTACGGGCGGCCAAAACCGTAGCCAAGTTTACATGGCTTCATTCGTTCCTAGTAGGAACGAACGAAGCCATGTAAACTTGGCTACCAAAACCGGAATATTAACTTGAATTGGATTTAGCAGATTTAGCAGGGTTTGAACCGCAATATTTATACGAGCTTCCCCTGGGATACATGATCCTCGCCTTGGTCTCTAAAAACCCTCTCATGACTGGAGTAGTATAGAAAGGACTGCTGGAGGTCCGTTTAGGGGCGATAACTCTGTTGGCACAATTCCTGGTTATCTCCCCTGATTCGCACATTTCTGTCCCTAAATAAGACCCAATTTTCCCTTTTACTACTTATCAAATTGTCATCACTATGACGTCACATCCGGTCACATGACATTCGGGTCACAGGTCACATCCGGGTCAAAAGTTCAAAGGTCAATTCCTGTCACGTGACAACCCAGTGCAGGATAAGACATGTTAGGTCCTTTCTGGCGCAGTGGACAATGTTAGTCCCAATGGGAAACCCACTCATGGACATTTGCGTTTTAGGGTGTGGCCCCTTGTTTTTTCTGTCGCGAGCTGTAGAACACGACGGGAGGGGTCTTGAGGTCATGCGTTGAATTGTTTTTGAAAAGTTACTGTGTGCATGCGCACTGGGCAAGAAGCGCTGGGGTGGACGTTTTGGAGTCTAGATGAACCCATATTGGTCCGATTGGGTCTTGTGAGGTGTCATCGTGAAGCACTCAAGGTGGAGCGTCCAACTGGATGGGTGTGGGGTGGAACTGACGTCATTCTGCACATGCGCAGACAGGGAATTTTGGGAAAAGGGCATTGGAAGGGACGTTTTGGGGGCGAGGTGGACCATCCGTGGTCCGAATGGGTCGTGGGAGGTATCAGTGTGAAGCTCTCGTGGGGGACCATCCGACTGGACTAGTGTGTCGTCCGTTTTCATCATTTTACGCATGAGCAGCAGGCCTTGCATTCTAGAAATAAGACGGGGCTGATCAATAGGCCCCGTCTTGCAGGGTCATGGGGCTGATTTTTGGCCATTGGGGCTGATTTCAAATTTCACCACACGACAATGTATTATTGGTCATATTATATCAACCAAACCTTTCTGTGGAAATAAATTTCATTTTGATGTCCAGTACTCTGTCCCATATACAATGCTCTACAAAATATTATTCTTGATTGTACAACATTCCCACCCACTTGAACATATTCTCCCCCCCCCCACATATTCCCCCATATTTTCAGATATTCAAAAGATCTTATCACCAAGAAGATTAATGGAGGGGGGGGGGGGAATGAATACCCTCCATGTTGGTATTTTTGTAAATATCCAGCAAATGTTGATATTTCAACAACTTCTGCTGAAACCAGTTATTGTACTGATATTGTAGAAATAGTAATTGACAATAAAGTGTTTTGACTGCTGTTTTCAATACCACCAAAACGAGTATCGTTTTAATTTATTAACTTGATATGCAAAGCAATATATTCCAAGGATTTCCCTCCGGGAATGATGAAATTTCCCTGTAGAATTTCATGGATTTTCAGTGAAAAATACAAAATTCCATGTGGAATTCCAGTGCCTTCCATAGGGGGAGTGCACTTGTTCTCTGGAAAAGTCAGAAGAAAAAAATTGACGTATACAACATAGAATGAAATGAAAAATTAATTTGAACATCATGGAGATCTGTACCAGCGCCTATCTAATTCGAGCAATTTGAGAAACGAGACGGGATAATGCAACGATTTGAACACGCCATTTCTCGAAAAACGAAGAATTATTACTTGCTTGAATCTTGGGGGTTTATTGCAATGCCTTCATAATAAAACAGTCGGGAAATTTTGGATTTTTTAGCGGAGAAATGGTACCGGTCGGCTAGACTTTGACGGCGACTTTGACTGTGTCGTCGCCGATTTCACTGAAAACGAACACCACTTGCCGTGTCCGCGAAACACTGCTTCAACAAACGCCATTTCAAGCCATAAAATCAGTAGATTTCTTTCGAAGTTGATGGAGAATATGTTTAAAATTGTCCTGATAAACATGATCAGGTCGACTGAACCGTAATCACGTTGCTGATTTCTCGTTTCCCGACCTAGAAGTAGGTACTTTATTTGCTGAAAAGATCGTCAACCGGCCGCCATGCCATGCTGCTCTACAGTCACGTCACACTTTACGATATGCTGACAGCTGCCCTGGGCGCACCGCTTTACGGTTGTTGTTGTTGTAAAACGTGGTCTTCGTTGTGATTTCGTTGGAATTTGCTGATAAAATTATTAGACTCGCACGATTTATTTAGACTCGGTCGGGTAACCGGAAACCAGACTTATTTTTTTTCTTGGTCCAAGCACAAATCGTCAAGACAGAAGACACAGTACTAGGATTAGATTTATTCCACGAAGATATGGGAATATTCTCACTGGAGTGATTTGACGGGGCCGATGAAAAATCCCAGTGAAAAGTGCTCACGGGGTCGATCACGGGGCGGGGGCCGATCGGCCCCGTCAAAATGCAAGGCCTGGAGCAGTCTGGCCGTAGTATAGAAAGCAGGCATTTTGGGGGTTCGTGGGGGTCTGTTGAGTGATTGAAGGACCATCCGTGGTCCAAATGGACCGTGTGGGGTGTCATCTTGAAGCTCTCGTGATGTAGACCACGACTTGAAGGATGTCCATGTCATCGGTGACGTCATTGGTGACGTCATCAGTACGAGTAGTGGCGAAAGCGGGCGTTTTGGGGGTGCTTTGGGGTGTGATTGAGCGATTGAAGGACCATTCTTGGTCCAAATGCGTCGTGTGCGGTGTCAAAGGGAAGTTTCGTGGTATAGACCACGTCTTGAGGGATGTCCACGTCACCTGTGACGTCAATGGTGACGGGGGTGTGTTTGAGCGAATGAAGGACCTAATCGGCCGTGTAGTGTGTCATCTTGTAGCTCTCTGCATGTAGACGACGAATGGTAAGGTGTTTGTTGGATGTCATGGAGGAGCGTCCAACTGGATGGTTGTGGGGTGGGAATATCGTCTATCTGCGCATGCGCAGTAGACAAAGTGTATGGGAATAGACGTTTTGGGGCCGAGATGGACCCATAGTGGTCCAAATGGGCCGTGGGAGGTGTCAATGTGTAGCACTCGCGGCTCCTACTGGATGAGTATGGAGTGGAACTGCCGTGGGCATTGATGGCCACTTGTTTATGCACGTAACCTATTGTACAGAAAACACACAAGACTGGGTTTTGGGTGAGATCTCATTTGTTTTTTCGGCCTTGCCCTAAAATATAAACTTTCCTACACTAACCGTGCGTAAAATAACGACTTAGCACGCCTATGAAAACATTATTTCTTAAATGTAAACCAGGAAGTCACACAATATCATTTGTACACTGGAAATTAAATAAAGATAGACACGATCATACGAAACAACATTTTAAGACCCAATTTCCCCTTTTACTACTTATCAAATTGACGTCACTGTGACGTCACATCCGGTCACGTGGCATCCGGGTCACAGGTCACATCCGGGTCAATAGGCCAAAGTTCACTTCCTGGAACAGGTCATCGTGAAGCACTCAAGGTGGAGCGTCCAACTGGATGGGTGTGGGGTGGAACTGACGTCATTCTGCGCATGCGCAGACAGGGAATTGTGGGAAAAGGGCATTGGGAGGGACGTTTTGGGGTCGAGGTGGACCATCCCTGGTCCGAATGGGTCGTGGGAGGTATCATTGTGAAGCTCTCGTGGGGGACCATCCGACTGGACTAGTGTGTCGCCCGTTTTCATCATTCTGCGCATGCTCAGTCTGGCCGTAGTATAGAAAGCAGGCATTTTGGGGGTTCGTGGGAGTCTGTTGAGTGATTGATGGACCGTGTGGAGTGTCATCTTCAAGCTCTTGTGGTGTAGACCACGACTTGAGGGATGTCCATGTCATCTGTGACGTCATGGTGACGTCATCAGTACGAGTAGTATTGGAGGTACGCGGGGGTGTGTTTGAGCGATTGAAGGACCATTCTTGGTCAGAATGCTTCAAAGTGAAGCTTTCGTGGTATAGACCACGACTTGAGGGATGACCACGTCATCTGTGACGTCATTGGTGACGTCATCAGTAGGAGTAGTAGTCAAAGTGGGCATTTTGGGGGTGTGAAGGAAGGTATTTGGGGTAGAGATGGACCATGTTTGGTCCAAATGGCCCGGTTGGGGTATCCTAGTGAAGCTTTCGTGGGGTAGAGTCAGATTGGCGTGTTTTTATTCGAAGTCGCGCCAATCTGCGCATGCGCAGTTGGGGTGTGGTAAATAAAGGGGTATTCCGCAGGTGCCTGTGGGTGTGTTTGAGCGATTGAGGCACCATTCTTGGTGAGGTGTCAGTGTGAAGCCCTGGTGGTGTAGACCAGGAATTGAGGGGTGTTCACGTCATCTGTTACGTCATTGGTGACGTCATCAGTAGGAGTAGTAGCCAAAGTGGGCATTTTGGGGTGTGAATTGAAGATGTTTGGGGTAGAGATGGACCATCCGTGATCCAAATGGACCGTATGAGGCCTTATTTTGAAGTTTTCTTGAGGTAGCGTCGGATTGGACTGGTTTCTAGTCCGGTTTCATCATTCTGCTCATGCAGAATGGACCGTGTCGGGTGTCATCTTGTAGTTCTCTGCATGGACGACGAATGGTATGGTTTTTGTTGGAAGTCGCGCCAATCTGCGCATGCGCAGTTGGGGTGTAGTAAGTAAAGTGGTCATTCGTGAGGTGCGCAGGGGTATATTTGAAAGATTGAGGTCAATATCTCATCCAAAGATGGAGTGTATGGTGTCATGTTGAAGCTCTCGTGGTGTAGACCACGACTTGAGGGATTTCCATGTCATCTGTGACGTCATCAATACGAGTGATAACGAAAGCGGCAATTTCAGGGGTGTGTAGGGGTGTGTTTGAGAGACTGAGGGACCATTCTTGGTCAGAATGGGATGTCCAGTCATCTCCGGTAATATAATGGTCAATAAGCCTTTATCCGCCCTTTCAAAGCATCAAGAGGCGTCTCCGTGCCCTTTTGGCGCTTGGGGCATTTCCTTCAACCAGTTAATGTGGGTTCGTCCTTCATTTCGAGCGACACGAGCTCCGAGCTCTCAACTGTCCCATCCCCGCGCTCCGAACGGCTGCACTCCTCCCAAGCTCCAAGCTCCCGACTGCCCCATCCCCGAGCTCCGAGCTTCAAACACCCAACTGCCCCATACCCGAGCTCCGAGCTCCTAGCCCCCAACTGTCTCATCCCCGAGGTCTGAGCTCTTGCATATAAACACGACATACATCTGTGAAACCTTCATTATACGCGGGGTGCCCGTGGAGCCATGGTTGTCACTTGTGTTCGAAGTCATTTTCCACGCCATTTAATCTACATAGACATTTGCTTTTCATACATAATAATCATATAGAGCGAAGCCGTCTCACGGAACGGAGTCCAGAGAACGCGCAAATTCAACGCGAAGAACGATCAACACCTAAGTCACACACGAGTTAGAGCATCCCTATGCCATGACGGTGAGGGGCCCTACGGATGTGGAAAGACGTCCTGGGTGATGAAATTCTTAGAGGAAGGTGTGGCAACCCCAGCTCCGACACGTGTTGTTTGGTGCTACAGCCAGTGGCAGTCCGCCTACGAAACTTCAAGATTACAGAATGTGAGCTTCGTCCCAGGGAGTCCTCACGATATCGATCAAGTGTATTTCTTCGATTCCGCTCCGGTCAATATAATCGTACTCGCTGACCTGATGAGTGCGGCCAAGGACAATTCGAACATCTATTCACCAAAGGATCCCATCATCGGAATCTGTCCGTCATCTATTTGACCCAGAATCTCTTTCCTCAAGAGAAGGCGTCCAGAGATATAGCCTTGAACTGCCAATACTTGTTGTTCTCCAATCCCATCGACAGAGCACAAATCCGTGTGTTTGGTAGTCGAATTTATCCTCAGAACATCGACCATTTCATGCAGGCATTTCAAGGCGCGACAAGTCGTCCGTACGGCAAACTGTTTGACCCACCTGTTACCCGGCGAGGGGTCGCCACAATGTCATATACCCCTACATCATCCACCGAGTCCACACCTGGCAGCACCCGTCCAGCGGCAGCAACCCACCCTCATACAGCGGGTCCCCTTCATACCATCAGTCCCGATGAAGCCAACTGTGAAGGACCAACCCAAACCCGTACAACGGAATGAACACAACGTGAACTCGAGGCTATGGAAGGATTTGTTCAAAGAAAGTATGGACGCCGAGATGGGCTAGACGTTGGAGGCCACAAAAAAAAGTTTCACCACAAAGGGTATTCGAAAGAGGAAGCCGCAATATTAGCCCATAACACATTGGTACCCAGATTACGACAAGCTTTACGTCAGCAGTATGTCGATCTCGTGACTCATATGAAATTGCTGGACAAGGACCCGGTCCATATGGAAATCGAAAAATGAGTTTGAATTGTATGTTTCACATCACGCCACTTTTATATTATGTAGGTCACTTTGTCAGTTAATACGATGTTGACAAGTCAGAATACATGAACAATGTATGCACATGTATTTTTTTCAATGTCTCAATAAAACTGGAAATTTCCATAAAAATATATGAACATCAGCTGCAAGCCAATTTACATTGTAAACATAAATGGGTCTTTGTCACGCAATATTAAATTTCCATTCGAGTATGTTATATTTTTTAGACACTTTCATTCTGATAAATTGTTTCTTTCATTCGATTGTACCTGGATGTGAACGAAAAAGCAATTAATAATATACATGCAACTGGAGCCCGGAGCCATATGATCAATTTGACAAACTGAACAGAACGATACAATGTGGATCGTATTAAAACACACAGTTATTTGCGCTGAAAACTTACCTCACTTCCACTCTTTGCATTTCTTGTCTACATGAAATACCACAGTAAGAATTTAAATGACACAGTTATCTCCCCTGCTAGTCACCTGATAGCATAGCTACCCACAATTCCACTTCCTTCTTGTTCTACTGCTTCGTAGGGCTGGAAGTAAACATTGTCAACTCCGTGAAAAAGTGCCTTTTCTAGCAAAACTACTCACAGTTGGATTACCTCAGACGTCTGATTTCCTGCAAGAAGTCCTTTGGGAAGTATTCTATAAGTTATCAGCGTAAAAATGGCTCAAAATATGTCTCTAATGTCATGCATGTCTTGTGGAGGTGACAAGCCTAGTTATGACCTTCACTCAACGTGTCCGCCATGCCGCCAGGGAAGAATCTGTACATGGGACACGGCCTGTGAAGAGTGTATTGTGTGGGCGCCCGGCATATTCCAGGTGTATCTAGCCGGTTCTCTGGCAGCTAACGAGGGGAATGATGTTGTTAGGCCTACCAATCTCGCCAACGAGACATATGTAGCACAGTCTCCTCGTACTAGCGTAGGCGAGGAGTCTAGGGGGCTTGTTAGTTCTGTAGCTGGGTCTACGTTAGTCAGCTTATTGAACGTAAATAAAGATAAACAAACGCCCCCCCCCGCTCACGATGCTTCCATTTCAGACCAGGCGAAGGGTCAGTCAGGTAAGGCACCGACCCGGTTGGTACAGGTGGAAGGGATAATCGAAGATTTGGAGTCTAGCACTACGACGACTGTGGACGTGGAGATTCCAATTGAGCGGACGCCTGGATACGACGATGAAGGGAAATCGGTGACGGACCCAGGCTTAGCGTGGGAAAGCCAGGGGACTCCGATCTCTCGATCGGAGTCGACTTATGACTACGAAAACTTAGGCAGCACTAGTGCCTAGTGTTAAGTTTTCATTTGGGTCCGGGGTTGGGGAAAATACCTTCCTCGACGCTGTCGAGGCCTGGACTTCCCGGTCGCTCAGTTACGCCTTTAACTGTTGCTTCCGGTTTGTCTGAATTTTCCCAACCTGCTTCCGGTTACTCTGGTGGCCTTCCTCGTCCCCCTGCCGAGACGTTTGTATCTACGAGCCTTCTGGGCCACCAGAGATTAAGGTTCCCGCAACAACGGCAGTATGGTATGTATTCAGGTACCTATGATATGTCAAATTTTTTGCCTGTTTCTGAGTTGCGTTATCAAGAACCCTCAATCAGATCAGATCAAATTATGCGGCATCCGGTTGCTGGTCTACCTTCGCCCTTGCGTGGCTTAGGTCAGATGTCTGCTTCCGGGGGTGTTCGTGGTACGGGACCGGGATTATTACGTATGATGCGTCCTCCTATACGTGCTTCTGGTTTACGACCTCGTATGCCAGTTCACCGACCTTTACAGTGGCCGTGCTCACGTCCAGCTGGAAGGTCCTTGAGTGTGAACACACCTCGTCAGGCCTTGCTTCCGGTCCACTCTCAAGTGACTGATCCCACATTGGCTGCCATACTGCGCGGTATGGAACAGCAACGTGAGGAAATGAAGGAATTGAGAGAGATGATGACCAGTCAATTCCGGAGTAGTACACCACTGCTTCCGGTTTTGACTGAACAGTCTAGGAAACCGGAAGCTAATTTGTCGAGGACTATCCCTTCCAATACTCCCTCCTGGCAGGAAGCCCCGGAAGCTATGGAAGTGGATAGGGACCAGTACGGTAGATCTGAATTGAATGAACCTACCAATACTGATCCGGATGCTAGGAAATATTATGAGCTTATTTCCGGCATCTATGACTTAATTCCTGATATGCAGCTTCCGGTCCCACATGCGGGGGATATTGAAACTGAATCAGGAGAGTCAAACCGGGTTACGAGGTCGGCTACCACGCTTCCGGCCTCAACTGCTATTCATTCTATTTGCCACTTGTTCCATAGAACTTTAGCAGAACCCACTTCGCAGGAGGAACGTGCTATAAGGTTGAGACCAAAAGCTCGCTTCCGCCCTGCAGGATCTTCTGGTCCGTTCCCAGTACAGAAGCCAAACATACAAAGTTACGGCGTACATAACTCACCGTTTAGCTTCCGGTCTGCAGAGGTGAACGGCGACTTTCAGTATTTATGCCCTAGCAATACTAAAGTGCCTAGTAATCCAGATGTTCCTTGCACGAACAAACAGGCCGCAGTACTTGAGGAAACTGCTCGACAAGGAGTGGCGATTACGAATCACCTCGACTGGTTTCTTAAAGCCATAAAGGATGGTTTATTCTCGCTGTCGGGCGCGGAGAGTCAAGAACAGTTACAGGAGGGTATAAACCTCGTTCTTGACTACCAGAAGATTGCTTCCGGTGCTGTAGAAGATTTACTGGTACACAATGCCTACCTATCTTCTATGCTAGTGTATTTAAGGAGAAAGGCCTTCATTCCTTTTATGCATAGTTACACACCGGAAGCAGTAAAGAGGAGTCTACTAGAGACATCTACGGCTCCTTCTTTACTGTTTGGTGATGCTGTTGCCGAAGTTCGACCTGAAATGGATCGTATAGAGCATGACAGGTCAGTTGCTTCCGGTGCTTCGTCTAAGAGACCTATGGCTTCCGGGTCGGGTCCAAAGGCGAAGAAGGCTAAGAAGAACCCGCCTAGTTCCAAGGCTAATAAGGGTGCTTCCGGCCAACAGCATAGCCAAGCGCCTGCTTCTTTAGAGCCTAGGTTATCGAGCTTTGGCCATAAGAAGCAGGGTAAGGGGAAATCAAAGCAGTCAAAGAAGGATACCTGATGTCTTGGGCCATACCGGGTGGCTTCCGGTATGGCGGGAACACCGAGACATAATGTTTCCAGTTCCCCAACAACTAGACCTTCCGGTAGGGGGGAGGCTACAGTTGTTTTGGAGGAACTGGATAAGGATCGGGACGGAAGCGTGGGTCATTCGAACGATCAGATATGGCTATCGCCTATTGTTCGACACGCTTCCTCCCTTGACTGCTCATCCCCTTCCGTCTCGTATACCATTACGAACGGGTCATCTATCAGCGATACAGTCCTCTGTGGACAAGCTGATGGTGAAGGCTGCAGTAATAGAGCTTCCGGTTTGGGACACGTCACCCGGGTTCTATTCGCCGGTCTTTCTGGTCCCCAAGAAAGACACGTCCGAGATGCGCATGGTTATAAACCTAAAGCGCCTCAACAAGGACTACCTCACTCCACCGCCACACTTCCGCATGGAGTCCTTCCGGTCTATCCGGACAGTACTCAGACAAGGGGAATGGCTGACTTCTCTGGATTTAAGGGATGCATACCTGCATATCCCGATACATCTGGGGGACAGGAAGTACTTGAGATTCATGGTCGGCAAACGACGCTTCCAAATTCAAGTGCTTCCGTTCGGCCTGTCCACTTCCCCTTGGGTGTTCACACGAGTGTTTACACCAGTGGCACAATTCCTGCACAGTCTAGGTATAAAGTACCACTTTTATATCGACGACTCCCTGCTAAGGAATGCCTGCAAGGAGCAGTTAATCCTAGACACCCAGTTTGTCTTAAGGATATTGACTTCTCTGGGATACATCCCACACGAAGAGAAATCAGAGCTGATTCCTTCACAAAGGCGCAAATTTCTGGGGGTGGAATACGATACGCTACGGGCTCTCGCCAAACCCCCAGAAGATCGATGGCAAAAGATAACAGCGAAGATACCTCAGTTCCTCAAGTTATCTCAAGCCAGGGCTTTACACTTTGCTGCAATAATCGGCCTCTTGACGTCAACACAGGACGTAACACCAAGAGGGCGGTTGCAGCTTCGTCACGAATGGGTCGAAAGGCAGTTGAATCCGTGGATTCCTATAACACCACTAGTCAAACAATGCCTCCAATGGTGGCTGGATCCACTCAACGTTATGCCAGGTGTGTCCCTACTTCCGTTTCGTCCATCACATCACCTGTTCACGGACGCATCTATGGAAGGATGGGGAGCCCACCTCGAGTCCAGGTCGACATCCGGGTTATGGACAATCGAGGAACGCTCGTACCATATAAACGTGTTGGAGTTTATGGCAGTGACACATGCCATCCGCACGTGGGTGAGCGTATTGACCGACAAGAACCTGCTAGTTGCGACGGACAACACAACAGTTGTGTCCTACGAGATCTCCGCAATTACAAAGCCAAGCAGAAATCTTTTTCGGTCTGTGTTGGGACAACAACATATCAGTGTTGGCCAGACACATCCCCGGGGTACTGAACGTCTTAGCGGATTCGCTTTCACGACGGAATCAGATAATTCCCACGGAGTGGCAACTTCACCCAGACATACTAAAACAAATAGCTCATGTCTGGGAGATGCCACACATAGATCTGTTCGCCACTCGGCGCAACAATCTACTGCCCCTGTTTATGTCGCCGATACCGGATACGGCGGCGTTTGCAGTGGACGCACTATCGCAGGACTGGTCAAGGATGGTAGCATATGCGTTCCCTCCCCCAGCTATCCTAGCGAAGGTACTCCAGAAGATCCGCGAACACATATGTGTCGTTTACCTGATTGTTCCGTGGTGGCCAGCAAGGCCGTGGTTCCCGGAACTACTGGATCTTCTGGTAGATGTACCAAGACAGCTTCCGGTATGGCACAATCTACTGCGCCAGCCCGGAACGTCGATATTCCACAGCCAGCCAGGACTGTTCCACTACCACGTGTGCAAGTGCTCAAGCAGCACTTTGCTCAGGCGGGATTTTCAGCGGAGGTTGGGCGCCGAATGGCACAATCAATTCGACCGTCCTCTTCCGCTGTATACAACTCAAAGTGGGCAATCTTCGATCTTTGGTGTGGAGAGAGGGATATCAATCCATCCTGCGCCACTATCCCTGAAGTAGCAGAGTTTCTATTGTACCTGTTCAGGGATAGGGGCCTGGTGCCCGCTACGGTAGAAGGTTATAGAGCGGCTATTGCTCAACCTATTCTACTGGGTACTGGGATTAATCCCTTGACTGATCCAAACTTATCTGCACTAATCAAGTCATACAAGATAACTGGTCAGTCGGCTGTTCCGAAATTACCTAAGTGGGACTTAGCCTTAGTACTTCGGCAATTAGGAGAGCCACCTTTCGAGCCAATAGAGGCTATTGAGCTAAAATATTTATCATACAAAACTTCGTCTTTGTTGGCTCTTGCTTCGGCAGCTAGAGTGTCAGAGCTGCATGCGCTCGATAAAAGGAACATCAGACACTCTAGGAACTGGAGCAAGGTAGTTCTCACAACGGTTCCTGAGTTTGTGGCCAAGAATCAAGCCCTCTACGATTCCATATCTCGAGAGTTCACAATTCCAGCTTTATCTGATTTCCTTTCGTCCGGTCTTGAATCAGACATGTTAATGTGTCCGGTTCGGGCACTTGCGTGTTACCTGAATCGTACAGAGGAGATCAGAGCGGGAAGGAGGCGTTTGTTTATCCCTTTCGATCCCAAAGCCAAACAAGAAATAAGTAAAAACACTATCTCGAGTTGGCTCAAAAATACGATTCGGCTAGCGTACTCCATGGCTACTGATAGGCAAGCCGCGCTTGTAAACGTTTCGGGTCACGAGATTAGGGCGTTAGCGGCATCATGGCCTCTATGGACCAACAGATCGGTGACCGACATTATGAGGGCATGCTATTGGAGGTCAAACATGTTGGCATGTAACGACCTCTATTCCATCGTCCCACTTGTGACCGCACAGCGGGTGTCTGGCGGACCGAGGCCAGTAAGATAGCTACAAAAGTCCGGGCATACAGTTGTAACCCTGCTTGCAGGTGAGTGCATTTTTTCTCTCGGCCCCTTTCGAAAAAAAGGGGGGGGGGCGTATCTTGCATCTCAGCCTTGAAGTCAGAGTAGCAACAGAGGTTCCCTGTGTACCATAGGCATACAGGTTATTACTGTTGTATGATCTCATGGATCATCTGTGAGGTAGAAGATCTGTGATTTCTACTCTGTACTAGTCACTATGTATGGCATTTATCACTAACCACGGATTGTATCAGTTTGCCCACCTACCTTACGGTGGCACTCTATGCAAAGAGTGGAAGTGAGGTAAGTTTTCAGCGCAAATAACCAAAAAATTTCACAGGTAAATTTTCTGTTATTAAGCTAAAACTTACCTCACTTCCAGTGATGCCCACCCAACCTCCCCGCTATGATACATCC
>JAVTVY010017533.1:0-63742 GCA_036873755.1 Hanleya hanleyi
GCCACAGGCGTGCAAACCTATTGTTATTGCTAATGTGTGAGTCCGCCGGATTTTGTGTCAACTGTATCCCGGCCGCTGTTTAACCGATGAAGTCGAAACTTCACAGTATTGGGGAATGTGAGATCTAGTGCATATCAAAAGAAGAAGCTGATTGGTCAGATGGTTCGGCGGCCATCTTGGATTTTCCCTAAAACCTTTCAAGATCTTCTCCTCTGGAACCGCTTGGTCGATTGACTCGAAACTTGGTACACATGCTCAATGGATCTGAGGCTCTCAGATTTGCATTTGAAAATTTGTTCCGTAAAACAAGATGGCCGCCATTGACCAATCAAAATTGTCGGTTTTTCAATTAACGGATTTGGACGGGGAACGTGGCTACATATATGCACTGCGATATGGCGATCATGAATATGCAAACATTTTGGTCCTCAGTCACGTGGTTTGGCCACCATCTTGAATTTTGTCAGAAACGGAGCACATCTTGTAGAGCCTATATCTCTGGGACTACGATAGGTACAGCCTGATAGTTTGTAGTATTATATTGTCCAGAAACAGCTCTTTCAGAAGTGTGTGTACCCTTTTTACGTAGGTTCAATAGTTTCGCCGCTATAGAGGAATCAAAATTGTCAAATTTTCAAATGAAGACATTATTAGGGTTGCAAGCCACAGGCGTGCAAACCTATTGTTATTGCTAATGTGTGATTCCGCCGGATTTTGTGTCAACTGTATCCCGGCCGCTGTTTAACCGATGAAGTCGAAACTTGACATAAGTATTGGGGAATGTGAGATCTAGTGCATATCAAAAGAAGAAGCTGATTGGTCAGACGGTTCGGCGGCCATCTTGGATTTTCCTTAAAACCTTTCAAGATCTTCTCCTCTGGAACCGCTTGGTCGATTGACTCGTAACTTGGTACACATGCTCAATGGATCTGGGGCTCTCAGATTTGCATTTGAAAATTTGTTCCGTAAAACAAGATGGCCGCCATTGACCAATCAAAATTGTCGGTTTTTCAAATAACGGATTTGGACGGGGAAAGTGGCTACATATATGCACTGCGGTATGGCGATCATGAATATGCAAAATTTTTGGACCTCAGTCACGTGGTTTGGCCACCATCTTGAATTTTGTCAGAAACGGAGCACATCTTGTAGAGCCTATATCTCTGAGACTACGATAGCTACAGCCTTATAGTTTGTAGTATTATATTGTCCAGAAGCAGCTCTTTCAGAAGTTTGTCTACCATTTTTACGTAGGTTCAATAGTTTCGCCGCTATAGAGGAATCAAAATTGTCAAATTTTCAAATGAAGACATTATTAGGGTTGCAAGCCACAGGCGTGCAAACCTATTGTTATTGCTAATGTGTGATTCCGCCGGATTTTGTGTCAACTGTACCGTTGTTCAACCGATGAAGGTATTGGTATTGGGGAATGTGGAATCTAGCTCATATTAACCCTACCTGGCCTGGGGGGGGGGGCGGAATGTCCCCCCTAGTGAACTTTTCTCTGCTGCTCCGAAAAGACATAACCGAGGAGGCTGAAACCTAGTGACTTTTAAGCTTATCTTATTGGGGTCATTTTGAGCCTATTTTCAATTACCCCCGGGCAGAGGATCATGGGTAAATTCAAAATGGCGGCCATGTGGTATCCGCGAAAGTCGTGTTTTTCAATCTTTTCGCTCAATGTTTTTCACATTTTCCGTGCATAAAAGGCCTGAAAAGTATTTTATTGATGCACAACAAATTATTCTCTATTTTATTAGATTTTTTCGAGAGAAAAATCTTAAAAATGAAAATTTCGAAAAATCGACCTCAAAAAGGCCGAAAAATGGCTTCCGAGATGATTACGTCACTGTGACGTCATCATGGCGGCCATCTTGGATTTTTTTGGATCTTGGATAGGGGGTGCACTTTCCGCCCCCCCCCAGGCTGCGATACACCCCAAATCGCCCAGGCCAGATAGGGTTAAAAGAAGAAGCCGATTGGTCGGATGGTTCGTCGGCCATCTTGGATTTTCCCTGATTTTCTCCTCTGGAACCGCTTGGTCGATTGACTCGAAATTTGGTACACAGGATCTGTGGATCTAGGGCTCTCAAATTACGATTTGAAAAATTGCTCCATAAAATAGAATGGCCGCCATTGACCAATCAAAATTGTCGGTTTTTCAAATAACGGATTTGGACGGGGAAAGTGGCTACATATATGCATTGCGATATGGCGATCACTAATGTGCAAAATTTTGGTCCTCGGTCACGTGGTTTGGCCGCCACTTTGAATTTTGTCAGAAAGTCACTGAACACATCTTGTAAGTGGTATAACTCTGGAACTATAGGTGGTACGGCCTTGTGGCTTGTAGCATTATATTGTCCAGGAGCAGCTCTTTCGGAAATATGCCAACATTTTTCACCTATCTTCAATAATTTTCCCACTATTCTCCATCGTAATTCGCTTAAATTTGTCAATTATGGGATTTTCATGTAACAGATTTCGATAGCGGATGTGACTATATGTATGTTATTGGACACGCTGCTGCTGAATATAGTGGATTCCTCGCAGTTGAGCCCATCAGATGTAATGAATACCCAAATAAGACGCCCATTGGTCAGATGCTTTGGTGGCCATCTTGAATTTGCCCTAAACATTCCAAGAGCATCCTCTCTGGAACCGCGGAGACGATTGACTCAAAAACTTGGCATACGTAATTGATGGATCGAGTTCTCTCAGATTCATATTTTAAAAGTTACTCCGTTCAAAATTGTCGGATTTTCAAATCACGCATTTGGATGGGAAAAGTGACTACATATTTTTATTATTCCGCCAGATTTTGTGACCTGTTTTTCTTCAACACCGCTATAGTGATGTAGTTGAAACTTCACACAGTCATTGGGATCAGTCAGATCTAATGCATATCCAAAGAGGAAGCCGATTGGCCAAAAGGCTTGGTGGCCATCTTGGATTTACCCTCCAAAAAAGCATTATTTCAAAGATCTTCTCCTCTGGAACCGCTTTGTCGATTGACTTGAAACTTGGTACACATGATCTATGTATCTGGGGCTCTCAAATTACGATTTGAAAATTTGCTCTGTAAAACAAAATGGCCGCCATTGACCAATCAAAATTGTCCGTTTTTCAAATGACGGATTTGGACGGGTAAAGTGGCTATATATATGCATTGTGATATGGCGATCACGAATATGCAAAAATTTTGATATTCGGTCACGTGGTTTGGCCGCCATCTTGAATTTTGTCAGAAACGGAGCATATCTTGTAGAGCCTATATAGCTGGAACTACGATAGGTACAGCCTTGTAGTTTGTTGTATTATATTGTCCAGGAGCCGCTCTTTCGGAAATATGTCAACCGTTTTTACCTATCTTCAATAGTTTTCCCGCTATTCTCCATCGTATTTCACCCAAATTTGTCAATTATCCGATTTTTAATGTAACGGATTTCGATAACGGAAATGACTATATGTAAGTTATGGGACACAACGATGATGAATTTGGTGAGTTCGTGGTAGTTGAACCCATTAGATCTAATGAATACCCAAAGAAGAAGCTGATTGGTCAGATGCTTTGGCGGCCATCTTGGATTTACCCTAAAATCTTTCAAGATCTTCTCTGGAACCGCTGGGTCGATTGACTCGAAACTTGGTACACATGACCTATGGATCTGGGGCTCTCAGATTACGATTTGAAAATTTGCTCCGTAAAACAAAATGGCCGCCAATGACCAATCAAAATTGTCGGTTTTTCAAATAACGGATTTGGACGGGGAAAGTGGCTACATATATGCATTGTGATATGGCGATTAGGAATGTGCAAAAATTTTGGTCCTGGGTTACGTGGTTTGGCCACCATCTTGAATTTTGTCAAAAAATGAACACATCTTTTAGGGTCTATAACTCTGGAACTATAGGTGGTACAGCCTTGCAGTTTGTTGCTTTATATTATCCAGGAGAAGCTCTTTCGGAAATATGTTAAGCATTTCAACGTAGCTTCAATAGTATCCCTGCTATTCCCAGATGTAAATCACCCAAATTTGCGAATTGACAGATTGTTCTTCAGTGGTAACTATGTAGGTTAGATCTAAAAGGAATAAATAACGTTTTGCCAAATCGGCTTCCAGGTCTAAAACTACTGTTGTTGGTTCATTGTCTGCGATATGTGCTTGCAATCCGAGGATTGCCGCTCGCGACTATATTTTCCTTTTATGCTCGAGATAGACTAGGTCAGAGAATGAGCTCAGTTTGCTGGGAAAGACAAACACAATACCCAGAAATCTGGTTAGGTCATTTATTCAAATGACAATGGTTATAATCATTAATTCAAATGACAAATCATTAATTCAAATGACAAATGATAAAATAGCAGGGGCATGGAGAACACATATGAATTATGTGAATTATGTGTTACCAAATGCAGTGATAGAACATGCCCCCCAATTAGCAAATAATGTAAATGTTGTTATACCAGCAAAGGTGGGGAGCATAAAGGGCCACAGATAACAGTGGAGTAAAAGATGGAACTGTTATCACCCAACCGAAGTCTCTGACCTAGCCCTTACAGTATTTAACACAAAACAGTAGGATGAGTAGATATCACTGGCCTCTTAATAGTTGGTTTGATAACCTGAGAATGGCAGCAACTGGCTAATGACTTTGACTACAAATGTTTACATTTTCATGAGCAGATCAATGGTAATATAGCAGCCAACTATATCAAGACTGCAATTGCATGAAATAATACAATCAGGTACATGTAGTTTATTTTGCACAGGGTGTATAGCAAGACAGATTGACTCAAACAAATATAAAGGGAACTTATTTCCCAAATTAGCATGTAAATCAATAAAAGATAGCATAAAAAACATGGGCAATCTATTACTATGCGTCCATGGATGGTGGAATATTACCTTACCAATCTTTAGACTGAAAATGAAAGAAATATGCATAAGTGTGCCTGAAGGTAGGGGCACAGAAATCCACATCAGCCAAGTACGGTACTGGAAGAACAAATACCATTCAGGGCAGCATAAAATACCTGTCATATAGTGAAGAACCATATTAATACAATAAATATATAGCACGAGAAAGGTTCATGGGCCTCTCAGGATTTTTTTATTTCATTTCTTTTCTTTATTTATTTCAATTAAAGAAAACAACTGGCACTGGAAGAGTCCCGGTTACCCTCCTAAAAATGAGTAATATCCTTCACTTCTCAGATATTCCCCCACAAAACATTGAACTGCCAGCCAGTTAAATTGTATGGCGGATAAAAACAATGAAGATCCTCAAGGTTGTCAATTGTCCAAGGGAAGGTTAGGATTAAGCCTCACTTTCTCAAGAATAATCTTTGAAATAAAGTTGACAAAAGGAAGTCAATATGATTGTTGTATAATACATAATACAGGAATTCACATATACCAGTATCTGTGTGTGATGGAGCTCACTGGTAAAAGACCTGAAAGTGATAGTAATGATAGTTAGTACTGGATTCACAAGCCTGGGGACGATAGGATGAGGTAGGATTTCCTCTCTGAAATAGACAATGCATGAGGAATTCTTAAAGATAAAAGTGTTTTACAACGTCCATATTTACGCTTCCCCATGGAAAGCACTGCTACTGCAAACAGACTGGTGGTCTATAAAGTAACACACAAAAAAAAACTTAGAAACAAACTAATACAATATAATAACCTGGGATACAGTATATCAGAAGGACCAGTGATTCCACCAAATTAAGCTGCAGATGATAGGTACAGACATGTCACAGGCGCCCCTCAACCCTCTGTCACACTGCACTACAGAGAGAACAATCTTTGGGATCACCTACATTAATAATAGAAAGCTCACTGAGAAAAACGTGGAAGTAATAATTAAAGGAAAGGAGTTAACACAGGATCAGCAAGCATAGAGATGCTGAGAGCAGGCAACCATTTCTGTCTGTGAGTATGAAATCATAATGGAATAAGAAACTATCAGGGTCTGAAATAGCAGCATGATCAGATATGTCTGATGAAAAAACGTATCTCGCCTATGTTCAAAGAATAAAGTTCGACCAAACTCTGGGAATTGACTGAGAATTCGAACATGTTAAATTAGCTTATCTCAAGACTCTGAACGGTAATATAGACAATATCAAACATGCTGGCAGCTTCAGAGGAAATTCAGGCTGAAGAAAGTTCTGCACAATGCTGTCTGTTGTGTTGTCAAACCTGGTCATGGACATACCTGTATAGAATTGGAAGAAAAAAATAAAAAGTTAAGTACTAGTTACTCCTGTAAGGAAAGCTGTCTCATCAATGCAAGAACAAGAGCACCTGACTCAACCAAAACAACTAGAGTCTAGGCACATATCATTTCAACCCTTCTAGAGGTCTGGTCTGAAAATATAAAAGTGCCAGTGCAGTCCCCAATGACAAGAGTTATAGAGAGATTACACTGTAAATCACACTACAGCAGGGTCTGAAGTAGCGGTCAGATATGAGATATATCTGATCAAAATCTGGTTCTGTCAGATCAAAAGTTGCTATCCTGTCCAAGTTCATATGTTAGATATAAAAAAAAAAAATTGAAATTTTCTTAAATATTTATAGACCCTGCTCGAGTATAATGGAGGCCATCTGAATATGATGTTGAGACAAAACATAGGTGATGGTTTCACACTTCTCCTACAATATGAATAGAAAGGAACAAGTCAATTATATGTACTTAAATTAGAGCAGTCAATGCGGGCCTCCTGAAAAGTAGAATGTATTACGACCATACACTAAATATATACACAAAGTAAATTCAGTTCAAGTCACTATGCCTGGTATAGCTGGATTTCTGACAAGCTTAATGTTTATCTATACTGAAATGTGAGCAGTCAATGCTGACCTCATGAGAAATAGAATGTATTATGACCATAATCACACACTAAATATATACACCAAGTAAATTCAGTTCAAGTCACTATGATATAACTGGATTTTTGACAAGCTTTGTATGTTCATGTATACTGAATTGATGAGCAGTCAATGCTGACCTCATGAGAAGTAGAATGTATTATGGCCATGATCGCACACTAAATATAAACAGTCACCAAGTAAATTCAGTTCAAGTCAGTATGCTATAGCTGGATTTCCGACAAGTTGTATGTTCATGTCTACTGAATTGTGAGCAGTCAATGCTGACCTCCTGAGCAGCAGAATGTATTATAACGATGATATAACTGGCTTTCTGACAAGCTTAGTTTGTTCATGTATACTGAAATGTGAGCAGTCAATGCTGACCTCATGAGAATGTATTATGACACTGATCATACACTAAATATATATACACCAAGTAAATTCAGTTCGAGTCACTGTGATACAGCTGGATTTCAGAGATACACGTAGGCGGTGATGCACAGTGTATCTGAGTGATGATAGATAGAGCATACAAAATCGTTGGTAAATTCTGGCTCGTAAAAATCCATGTTAACGTTGGTAATATGTATACCACTTGGTAGAACAGGTAAGTCAGCAAAAGCAGCAGGACTCTAGCTTGATGGACTATTCTGGAGTTGATGAAGAAGGAATGATGGATATTCCAGTCGATGATAGGTCTCCATCTCATGAATATACAATGGAGCAGAGGGTCCAAAACAGGATAGGAGTGACTGGACAGCGGAATGGGATAAAAAATCACCTGGGCTTCCCAACATCCAAAATCGTCCGCAGACACAACAGGATCTGTAATTATAGAGATATAACGCAGTATCCACATTCTGGGCATGCGATTCATTTCCTGATGTCCTGGATTCATGAATTCAGGATTGAACAGTAATGTCTAAATGGTAACTAGACAATGTAGATACAGAGCACTTGAGAAACAATCTGTATGTTCAGGCCCTGGACCTTCTGTATTTAAAACAGCTATGAATGAGAGTCACTACTCTGAGTGTAGCAAGTGGGTCAACCTCCCGTATTTACAACCACAAGTGGCACTACTGTGAGTGTGACAAATAAGGGTCAACCTAAGAGCAGCAAATTGTGTCAACACTGTGACAAATTGGGTCTTCCTCATATAAACTGGATAAATGTCATATACTGTGAAAAAAATCAGATCATAATATAAGGCCACCCACAATATTTTCTAGGGTTGCCTGTTCACATATGTGAAAAGGTTACATAAGGAAGTTTTAGATTTGATAGGATAGGATAGGATAGGATTTCACAAAATTGTGTTAAAACATGAAATCACAAACAATAGGGTCAACGTGCCCAAGTGTCTTATCGATTCATACAGTGCAATGGCAAAAGGGGTCAACCTCCCCTGTAATAAATAGTGACAAATGGGGTCAACCTCCCCTGCAATTACACTGGGGTCAACCTCCCCAGGAATCACAGTCACTAAATCATACCATGTACAGTCACTATGTACCATGGTAACAAGGGGCCAATCTCCCCTGTAAAATAGCCATGTTGTACAATGTACAGTGGCCAAGGCAGGGTTGGAGATAAGGGAAAATAATTTGATCAGAGATCATTATTAAAAGCTTTGAATTTGATCAGCAAAATATTTATCCATGTTTTATCACTATGGAATTTGGATTGGTTAGTGTCCAAATTTGATTAGTTATTGCTGATCACTGTCCCTTATTTCCATACCTGCAAGGGGTCAACCTCCCCTTGAACAAATAGTGACAAATGGGGTCAACCTCCCCAGCAATTACAATTAGCTGTGTACAATGTACATTAGCAAATGGGGTCAACCTTCCCTGTAATCGCAATCAATTAAAATATGCCATGCCAGAAATGCCTCTGAAATTTTAGATGCTTCAGTTTAAAAGTGTGCAAATTCTCACAAATATCTTCATGTAAGTTGAATTTAGCTAAGTTTTTAACAAATTCACAGCCACTCACCATGATTTTGAAATTAGTCTCTTAGATATTTTAAGAATAGAGATTTAGAGCTCACAAAGCACCGAATTTGCCATGTATAAGTGCATGACAATTCATAATTATAAATAGTGAACAAAGGCTAATGGGCAACCTACCCTAGGTTTAGAAACCATGTATATTATGATATTAACTGCTTCCACTGGAAGACCATTTCTCTTCCAAAAACATTGCAGTGATTAATTTTATTAAAATAAAAAAAATCATGAAAAGTCAATTCCCAAAATTATGACAAATGTCTTAGGGTCTGTGGCAAATCGCTCAACTGATATATCAGCCCAATCAATCAATGTTAACAAGCAGTAGTATGATGAACATGGCCACTAAGTGTGAGAAATAGACCGATATGTACTCAAGTGCATGCTCGAATTGGAATGTTGCATAATGCATGCTTATAGTGCACACCAGCACTGTGAGTATAGTTCAATGACTTTCCATGCTTACCATTGGAATTTATGTCAACAATTGATGGTCCATCAAGGTGCAGCTTTTAATGAAAGTCTCCATAAGCATATTAATAGTAACACTCTGACACGAGATTTAAAGTAGGAAAAGGAGAAGTCTGAAGAGTGTATAAATTCTATCAAACAGTTTGATTCTAAAACAGCATCAATAGTAATGATAGTACGGTGAATTGTACAATTATAGGACACTATAAAAATTCAAATGTTTACAAATTAATTTCTTATTTACTGAATTTCATTATACATAACCAAAATATGGAAATAATTTCAGACTAATGTGATCACCTTGTGATTCACAAGTATAGGCTGATAATCAGTGATAACCGTATAAGGGCTAGCATCCAAGCTAATAACATTGATAAAATTGACTGGAATTTAGGCTAAATATAAATTGCGACACAGTAACGAGTGAGTTGAATTCGCACAAAACCATGATAAATGTGGACCCCATTTGATTTTGAACCACCCGACGAACTCACCCAGTTTACGGATATGCAGGGGACATCCCACGCTTCATCCAACAACGCATCCCAGCATATCTTGCAAAGAGTGTCTACTAGTGTAGTCATTACACATTCGTAACACCAGTCGGGTCCTTGATGTATGGATCCGAAAGGCCAACAGGTCCTCAGTGGTTGTCATGAGTCAGGGGCCAGATTTCGACTGTTCAACGACACCCACGTTCGGCGCGACCTCGTGACCCAGATTGTCCGAATCTGTGGGACTGGAAAAACTTAAACGTGACGTTCCCTACATTTCTGTAGCAAACTGGAGAAACCAAATCCCTCACTGACATTTTCCAGAAACAAATTCCAGGTAGCCGAGGAAACCCGACCTCGTGTTACAAAGTTGGAGAGTCTAATATAAGGGCGATAACTCACAATCAACAGTTACAATAAAACTATAATCATGTCAACATAAGAAAGCGACCTTGTTGATCCTCACATAAACTTAATTATGGTAACCCTAATTTCCTTATATATAGTACTATAGTAGAAAGGTAGCATTTATGTAGTTTACGGTAATTCAACTCAAGACCAACACCTTCTATGCACAAGATAATAATGATTCTATGTCATTCTCCTGAGCATAACCGGTACAAAGACGAATAAATAGCGTCTCTACATCACGTTGTTATCTAGATATATGAGACAACACATTTTGGGCATCGGCAATCTGATGAATGTACTATTCCGGTTTTCTTGTTTCACATTATATTCTATGGCGGTTGATCGGTGATTTTCTTCATTGATAAACGTTAAACCACCTAGCTTTAACTAATTCTGCTAGGCTGTCTTCATTCAGACTGTACAGCCTACACAGTCCACAGAAAATACACCGCACATTCTTGTACTCCCAGCCTTATCACATTTGATGGCAAGTTTAGCGGGCTGTTTAATGTCTAAGCTAGGAAATGTTCCAGGGTAGTTGACAGGCATGCAATAATATACTATAGTATCTGCTATACAGGACACCGACCACTGTAATTTGATGTGACAAGCAGCACGAGTAGAAACCAGCCTTATCTCAGTGGGCTTGGATATAAATCACTGTTAAAAACCACAAGGCTCGGATAGAGCCTCTCTCTGTGTTTGTTCCAAGGACAAGCCTTAATGACTTTTAAATCCACTGATAAGGAGGTCCCCGGGCTTCATGGTCATAAAAGGAACATGATACTGTTAAAGGCCACATGGATGGTATGTATCTATAACAATATACTGAAGTGTTAATTATAAATCTAATTTTAATCAGAATTATTTCAGATCAGAACTTGCTGGTAACAATGCCCTAATGCACGTTCATGCCAAAAATCAAGGTTCTAATGTCAACGGTTCTCCTTATTTTGCCGACGAAAGGATTCGGATGGACTGACTGACTGACTCACTCATTACCGGACAATTTGCGATCTGTAGCCTACTTCGTAGGAATAAATAAATTTGCATAAATTATTGAAGTTAAACAGTTGTATTGTAAGTGTTATACTTCCGATTGTGGTGATCATATTGCAAAGACATCTATTTTAATACCACTAATGTCATCATTTTTTTGCTGTGGGATATTGGTTATAGTAGGTTTAAAAAATGTTTTTAATTGGTTAATATTTATAAGCTAATTTGCATATCATTCGCATATTTGTATCAACTTTGCTTACAAAGTTCGTTAACTTCCAAAATGAAATACCTTCAAGGAGAATGTTACTTAATTTTCGTGCTACACATATAAATGATGGCTCATCTGAAAGTCAGTTCCTGTAGAAGAATAAAAAACGTTACGGAATTAAAATCTGTCCTGTATTTGTTGCAATAGAGCATTTTAAAGTGACTGAAATGGCAAGAAAAGGGGGACAACTGCTTATAATGGAGGCTTAGGAAAAGGCCAAATTTGCATGGCACAAATGTATTTCAACTTTGAAACACTGTATGTCGCTAAATATTCAGTCGATTTTCATAATTTTTTCCACACATATTCTTGAACTGTTACAGTTTCAACATTTATTTTCAAAATTTCATTTAGCAGTATATTTTCCAACTTATTTGCATATCATTTGCATATATGTATCAATTTTTCTCTCAAAAGTCAGTTTCTTTTTACTTTTTTTCACATAGTAGATTGAGCTACTTGTACAAGCTATAAACAGGCAATAAATTAATTGTTTACTAGTAATAGTGTAGAATTAGCAATATACCTATCCTTCAGTTATTAAATGTCAATTAATTTACATAAATTTGCATAAATTATCTTTAAAATTGTTGATTATTAATAGAAAATTCGTGGTCAGAATCTTCTTTTTGGAGAAATTATATGCATTATTCTTCATCATCCAGACAACAGAAACACTGGAATTTATATATCATCTATAGATCTACGCTGTATGCAAAATATTCTAATAATTACTAATAATTATTAATAATTAATTATAATTATGTAAATGGGAGGTTTTCTCATATTACGCAAGAAGATATTCTTAAAGGGAAATCTAGATGCTCTGAAGTCACTGCATATATTGAAGTTTGTCACAAAGGACAGAGGGTCTACCGAAGCCAGTTCGCATTGTTATATTGACGATTCAAAATGGTGGTTGTTGCTCAGTCGTGATATCGTGATATTACTAAAGTCACTCTCTTCGAGTTGCGCAACATCAAAGTATAAGAAAATTGAAGGAAGGAGAAATGAGGCTAATTTCGCAATGGTGGTGGAGGCGACATTCACAATCAGCCCCAATACCACTCATGCTCCACATCAACAACCATGCTGTAAAAATAAATGGGACAATTCTGTCTTATTTGATAATGGTTTATCTGAATGTTATCACATGCATGATTAATGAAGATGATCAATCATGTTAACTCATAAATAAGAATCTAATCCAAATTATTTGATACAGTTCATATTTATGTTCACGGAGATAAAACCAATTGATGTTTAGGGTACAACTCACACCAACAAGTGAGTGAGTGAGTGAGTGAATAGAATTTAACGTCGCTTTCAACAATATTTCAGCCATATCACGACGAACCAACTAAGCACCACCCAGCCAAGTTGTGTTCCTGCAACTTCAAAGAAGACATCTTTGAAGCAGCATGGAACCAGACACCCTCCATCCACCCTATAAAACAATGAGGACAGCGCACAAGACACAGACAGGACGCTTACATGGTGCAATAAAGACAAGTGATATTACAGTGCTAGACATCACATTATCAAGTTCCTGTTGCTTCTCCGCAAAATGCATTGAAGCAACAGGAACCTGAACCCACTCAACCACCCGCCTCACACCAACAAGGAGTGAAAAGATGAATCTTGTTATAGTTTTATTTTCTTATGTTATTTACATTCTTGTTCAATGGAGGTGAATCTAATTAATGAAGTCAATGTTGGGCACAACTCACACCAACAGTTAAGGGCGAACGGAGTCAATTATGATATGTTGACGGTTGCGACATCCAAAATTGACCCCACACCAACAACCGTTCTGTCCAAGAAACAAGATGATCCATAATACATTCATGTTCATGCAGATAAAACCATTATGGTGTCAATGTTGGGCACGACTCACACCAACAAGCAGAATGAAAATATGAACCTTGTTATTTGATACAGTTTTTATTTTGTCTATGTTATTACATTCATGTATGATGGAGAAGAATCTAATTAATTATGTCGGGCACAAATCCCACCAACAGGAGAGAGGGAGTCAATTAATATATGTCTTTCAAATGCGGGTGATATAATCAGTGATGTCAAAATTACTCAATGTTGGGTATATCTCACACCAACAACAAAATGATGACAAATGCTATTTACCCAATGAGAAGATAACCTCTTTTCAAGTCCTGCAGTAATGGGAATTTCCAACTGATAACCTCATTATCAAGATCATACTTAATATAATATTCTGTTTTTATAGGGTTAGAAGCATCTTCTTTGCCATGGATATAACGACATCAAACCATTGTGATGTTTATTCTCCTTCCTCTGCCAAGTCTTCTGACTTCTTCAGCAGATCAGGCAGCTTATCCTTCTGGCACTGTATGATACGAACATGTCAGGACTTTTGAATGCGTTCCTTGGCCTTCACTTTCTGCTCGAGAAATTGGTTTTGTCGGATCTCCAAACTTCTCAGTGCTGCAGGCTGGTTAACAGTTGGTACATCTGTTACAGATGCTAACTGAATGATGTCCTTCAAGTGGTTGATAAAGCTTTTCATCCCTAAATATAACGCGTTTCCCATTGACAATTCCTACCTCGTGTTAGATTCACGTTACCTTGTTGCCTGAGCTGTGAAATTTGGACATCAATCTGTTCGATTGTTGTCCAAACCCCTCCAACCTCTGAGATTGTGATGGTCAGTAACACTTTCCTGTCATGACACTTCTTCTCGGCATCAGCTTTGGCTGCTTCTTTCTCCCTCAACATCTTAAGTTTCTGGGCTCAAATAGTCTCTTTGCAGGCTTGAACAATTTTGTGAGCTCTTGGCACATTCTCGCCGGCTGCCTTCATAAGTTTTGACCTCTCCACAGGTCGTTTGTCATCTAACCATCTTGCTGTTCGGTTGTTGATGCATAAGATGAGGGTTTCAAACAGTAGGCCCTACAGATGCTGCTGGCTTATTCCTTAGCAGCATATCCAAAACGGCGAAGTCCCGCACCGAAGCAATGTTTGTTGTTGGTACGCTTGATGCCTGGTTCTTTTGTTGTTCTGTTATATCTGCATACTAGGAAGTTGACCTAATTTCAGTAGTATATAACGAGCATATCAGGTATTATTCTCCCCGGATGTAACTATGACGCCACAACTTCATATGGTGGCGCCAACTGTACACATTGGATGCAAGGGAGGAAACGAGGCGGTGGGGAGGTCACGGGGAGAAAAAACCCTCACATTACCCTCAAAAAACCCTCTAAGCCATATAATAATAAAGATACCCTATAGGTGTTGTACGATCTTATTATGACGAGTCTAGGATCAGTGTGACCCCAGGGTCGAGCGTTTATTGTCCGATATGTCTCCGCAAAAAATAAACAAACAAAATGGCGGCGCTTGCTATGGGGATTCCCTTTTGACATCACGACATCGATCGGGCTGCCCTCTGGAGGCAAGGAAGACAACTCTTACTGGGCCAACCCTCTGTAGGACAAATGCCGGGTCATCTCCCCTGATTCGAACATTTGCGTCTTTACGGGGAATGCCTGTATGATGTATAGGGATGGTCATTTTGGTCTTGTGGATTTTACTATGGGTTGTGGTTCGTGAAAGGGCATCTGATGGGCTGGGTGTGGGGTTGAAATATAGGCATTCTGCGCATCCGCGGTGGCCCAAGGGTATGAAAATAGACGTGTTGGGATGTAGGGGAGCCACTAATGGTCCAATGGGGTCGAGTGAGGTATCAATGTGAAGCCTATGTGAGGGGGCATCTGATGGGCTGGATGTGGGGTTGAACTATCGGCATTCTGCGCATGCGCGGTGGCCCAAGGGTATGAAAATAGACGTTTTGGAGCTAGGGGAGCCACTCATGGGCCAATGGGGTCGAGTGAGGTATCCATGTGAAGCTTATGTGAAGGGGCATCTGATGGGCTGGGTGTGGGGTTGAAATAGCGTCATTCTGCGCATGCGCGGTGGCCAAAGGGTATGAAAATAGCCGTTTTGGGATGTAGGGGAGCCCCTAATGGTCCAATGGAGTCGTATGAGGTATCTATGTGAAGCCTATGTGAGGGGGCATCTGACTGGACTAGTGGCTTGTCACCATTCTGCGCATGCGCTGACAGGGAATTGTGGGAAATGGGTATGGAAATAGACGTTTTGGGATGTAGGGGAGCCCCTAATGGTCCAATGGGGTTGAGTGCGATATCAAAGTGAAACCTAGGTGAAGGGGCATCCAGTCATGGGTGGGTGCATGTAAAAGTTTTCCTGAAAAAAAAATACGGAACACGGACTTTATCGAAAAATCTGGGAAAATGCCTAGGCCTATATGGGGTATGGGGGGTATATAGGTCGCCGGGCTTAACGGGGCTTGCCTATCAATAAAGTTATCTCCCCCTAGTTCCAGGGTGGATGCATGTAAAATATTTTTCTGAAAAAATACGGAACACGGACTTTATTCTAAATTACGTGAAAATGCCTATATGGGATATGGGTGGTATAGGACCATCCTGGGAAACCTACTTCTCGACATTTGCGGTATAGGTTGTGGGGTCTCGTTTTCTTAGCCTCGTCAAGACATACATGATAGGAAGTGTCCCGGAGCGAATCGGTGAAATTTTTGAAAAAGTACGATATAGCCCCATATAGTCCCATACTGGGGTATAGGACCAATGTTTGTCCCCCTGGGAAACCTACTTGTAGACATTTGCGGTATAGGTTGAGGGGTCTCGTTTTCTTAGTCTCGTCATTTAGAACACGATAGGAAGTGTCGCGAAGCGAATCGGTGAAATTTTTGAAAAAGTCACCGAGACCCATATAGACCCATATAGTCCCATACTGGGGTATAGGACCGATGTTTGTCCCCCTGAGAAACCTACTTCTATACATTTGCGGTAGGGTTGTTTGGATTTGTTTTTCACGTCTCGTCATTTAGAACATGATAGGAAGTGTCCCGGAGCGAATCGGTGAAATTTTTGAAAAAAGTCACTGAGACCCATATAGCCCCATATAGTCCCATACTGGGGGTATAGGGTCAATGTTTGTCCCCCTGGGAAACCTACTTCTATACATTTGCGGTCGGGTTGTTTGGATTTGTTTTTCACGCCTCGTCATTTAGAACATGATAGGAAGTGTCGCGGAGCGAATCGGTGATTTTTTTGGAAAAAGTCACCGAGGCCTGGGTAGGCTCATAGAGACCCATACTGGGTGGACGTGTTGGGATCTAGGTGGGCCACTAATGGTTCAATGGTGTCGTATGAGGTCTTATTTTGAAGCTCTCATGCAGGAGCACTTGACTACACTAATGGTTCGTCCGTGTACAATAGGCTGCGCATGCGCAGCCTGGCCGTAGTAGAGAAAGCAGGCATTTTTGGGGTAAGTGGGTGTGTGTTTGGGGTAGATATGGGCTATTCACGGTTCGAATGGGTCGTGTGAGGTATCAATGTGAAGCTTGTGTGGGATAGAGTCAGAGTGGCGTGTTTTTGAATGCATGTCGCGTCAATATGCGCATGCGCAGTCTGGCCGTAGTAGAGAAATCAGGCATTTTGGGGGTATGTGGGTGTGTGTTTGGGGTAGAGATGGACCGCTATGGGTCCGAATGGGTCGTGGAAGGTGTCAAATTGAAGCTTGTGTGGGTTAGAGTCAGAATGGTATGTTTTTAAGTGCAAGTCGCGTTAATCTGCGCATGCGCAGTTGGTTGTAGTAAGTAAAGTGGCCATTTTGGGGCAGTACATGAAGGTATTTGGGATCGAGATGGGCTATTCACGGTTCGAATGCGTCCTGGAAGGTGTCATCTTGTACCCCGATTTGAGGACTGTTCACGTCACCTGTGACGTCATCGGTGACGTCATCAGTACGAGTAGTAAGTAAAGTGGGTATTTTGGGGCAGTGAAAGGAAGGTATTTGGTGAAGAGATGGACCATCCTTGGTCCGAATGCGTCCTGGGAGGTGTCATTTCGTAGCTCTCGGGGTGTAGACCCCGATTTGGGGGCTGTTCGCAGCATCTGTGACGTCATTGGTAACGTCATCAGTACGAGTAGTAGCGAAAGTGTGCATTTTGGGGCAGTGAAGGAAGGTATTTGGGGTAGGGATGCTTCATCCTCAGTCCGAATGCGTCGTGTGGGGTGTCATCTTGTAGTTTTCGGCGCGCAGACCTCGATTTGAGGGCTGTCCACAGCATCTGTGACGTCATTGGTGACGTCATCAGTAGGAGTAGTAGCGAAAGTGAGCATTTTGGGGCAGTGAAGGATGGTATTTGGTGTAGAGATGGACCATCCTTGGTCCGAATGCGTCATAGGAGGTGTCATGTTGTAGCTCTCGGGGTGTAGACCCCAATTTGAGGGATAGCCACAGCATCTGTGACGTCATTGGTGACGTCATCAGTACGAGTAGTAGCGAAAGTGGGCATTTTTTAGCAGTGAAGGATGTTACTTGGTGTAGGCATGGACCATCCGCGGTGCAAATGCGTCGTGTGAGGTGTCATCTTGTAGCAACTCCCACCAACGCCATGTTTAATGCTTCAACGCCCTGGTGAAATAGCTCAGAAGCTCTGATATTCCATGGAATTGTCACTAATTCTTCGAAATGCAGTGACGCCCGTCAACGCCCGTCGTTACACCTTTACACTCTAACATAACACCATGATATAGACCGGAGAGAGAATAACAACAGCAACAACAACAACAAGGATGACACATGAGAGAACAACAGCAACAAGAAGTTTTTTCATATAGTTTATTCTCCCCAATGTTGCATCATACCCACGCTGGGGGAGCCACGTTGGGTATATTTACAATTCAAGAAGATTCTTGTCCAATCAGAGGCCACCATTTGTATCTGTCATATTCGTTCCTGTCCGTTAGATGTATTCTCGGCTACTCTTGTCCAATCAGAAGTCGCCATTTCAGAAAGTTCCATCTTCGGCCATGTTCGCTCTGAACCGTTTGTTCTAATCGTGATCGGGCAGGCCAGGATACCGTTGAGGAAACATATTCTCAGATAGTTATACCGAATCTGTGCTGTATTATACCACATGAATAACAACAAGTTCAGCAATGTTCATACAGTTTATTATCCCCAATGTTACATCATACCCAGGCTGGGGGAGCCGCCCTGGGTATGTTTAGTATGTTCACAGCAAAACAAATTGAAATATCAAACACCATGTTTTATTATTTAACGCACCGTCACATTAGGTATAAGTGTTTACTGAGCTCAAGTCAACGATCAGCATGTAGACATATAGAGTATGTACGGCATGTTATGGTATTCATCAATGCACGGGTGACGCGTTCAACCGATGGGTTGGTCGGTCAGCTTGGTCACAAAAAAACGTCACATTGGTGACCCTCTCCACTGTCCACTTGGTGTTGGGGCGTTGTTGTTGGGCCCATTTCAAGGGATCCACGGTGTCCAGTTTCTCCAGCATCGTGCCTGTATGATGTATAGGGGTGGTCATTTTGGTCTTGTGGATTTTACTATGGGTTGTGGTTCGTGAAAGGGCATCTGATGGGCTGGGTGTGGGGTTGAAATATAGGCATTCTGCGCATCCGCGGTGGCCCAAGGGTATGAAAATAGACGTGTTGGGATGTAGGGGAGCCACTAATGGTCCAATGGGGTCGAGTGAGGTATCAATGTGAAGCCTATGTGAGGGAGCATCTGATGGGCTGGATGTGGGGTTGAACTATCGGCATTCTGCGCATGCGCGGTGGCCCAAGGGTATGGAAATAGACGTTTTGGAGCTAGGGGAGCCACTCATGGGCCAATGGGGCCGAGTGAGGTATCCATGTGAAGCTTATGTGAAGGGGCATCTGATGGGCTGGGTGTGGGGTTGAAATAGCGTCATTCTGCGCATGCGCGGTGGCCAAAGGGTATGAAAATAGCCGTTTTGGGATCTAGGGGAGCCCCTAATGGTCCAATGGAGTCGTATGAGGTATCTATGTGAAGCCTATGTGAGGGGGCATCTGACTGGACTAGTGGCTCGAGCGTTGTCACCATTCTGCGCATGCGCTGACAGGGAATTGTGGGAAAAGGGTATGGAAATAGACGTTTTGGGATGTAGGGGAGCCCCTAATGGTCCAATGGGGTCGAGTGAGGTATCAAAGTGAAGCCTAGGTGAAGGGGCATCCATTCATGGGTGGATGCATGTAAAAGTTTTCCTGAAAAAAAAATACGGAACACGGACTTTATCGAAAAATCTGGGAAAATGCCTAGGCCTATATGGGGTATGGGGGGTATATAGGCTTGCCTATCAATAAAGTTATCTCCCCCTATTCCAGGGTGGATGCATGTAAAATATTTCCTGAAAAAATACGGAACACGGACTTTATTCTAAATTACGTGAAAATGCCTATATGGGATATGGGGGGTATAGGACCATCCTGGGAAACCTACTTCTCGACATTTGCGGTATAGGTTGTGGGGTCTCGTTTGCTTAGCCTCGTCAAGACATACATGATAGGAAGTGTCCCGGAGCGAATCGGTGAAATTTTTGAAAAAGTACGATATAGCCCCATATAGTCCCATACTGGGGGTATAGGACCAATGTTTGTCCCCCTGGGAAACCTACCTGTAGACCTCGATTTGGGGGCTGTTCGCAGCATCTGTGACGTCATTGGTGACGTCATCAGTACGAGTAGTAGCGAAAGTGTGCATTTTGGGGCAGTGAAGGAAGGTATTTGGGGTAGGGATGCTTCATCCTCAGTCCGAATGCGTCGTGTGGGGTGTCATCTTGTAGTTTTCGGCGTGCAGACCTCGATTTGAGGGCTGTCCACAGCATCTGTGACGTCATTGGTCACGTCATCAGTAGGAGTAGTAGCCAAAGTGAGCATTTTGGGGCAGTGAAGGATGGTATTTGGTGTAGAGATGGATCATCCTTGGTCCGAATGCGTCATGGGAGGTGTCATGTTGTAGCTCTCGGGGTGTAGACCCCAATTTGAGGGCTGTCCACAGCATCTGTGACGTCATTGGTGACGTCATCAGTACGAGTAGTAGCGAAAGTGGGCATTTTTTAGCAGTGAAGGATGTTACTTGGTGTAGACATGGACCATCCGCGGTGCAAATGCGTCGTGTGAGGTGTCATCTTGTAGCAACTCCCACCAACGCCCTTTTCAATGCTTCAACGCCCTGGTGAAATAGCTCAGAAGCTCTGATATTCCATGGAATTGTCACTAATTCTTCGAAATGCAGTGACGCCCGTCAACGCCCGTCGTTACACCTTAACACTCTAACATAACGCCATGATATAGACCGGAGAGAGAATAACAACAGCAACAACAACAACAAGGATGACACATGAGAGAACAACAGCAACAAGAAGTTTTTTCATATAGTTTATTCTCCCCAATGTTACATCATACCCACGCTGGGGGAGCCGCGTTGGGTATATTTACAATTCAAGAAGATTCTTGTCCAATCAGAGGCCACCATTTGTATCTGTCATATTCGTTCCTGTCCGTTAGATGTATTCTCGGCTACTCTTGTCCAATCAGAAGTCGCCATTTCAGAAAGTTCCATCTTCGGCCATGTTCGCTCTGAATCGTTTGTTCTAATCGTGATCGGGCAGGCCAGGATGCCGTTGAGGAAACATATTCTCAGATAGTTGTACCGAATCTGTGCTGTATTATACCACATGAATAACAACAAGTTCAGCAATGTTCATGCAGTTTATTATCCCCAATGTTACATCATACCCAGGCTGGGGGAGCCGCCCTGGGTATGTTCAGTATGTTCACAGCAAAACAAATTGAAATATCAAACACCATGTTTTATTATTTAACGCACCGTCACATTAGGTATAAGTGTTTACTGAGCTCAAGTCAACGATCAGCATGTAGACATATAGAGTATGTACGGCATGTTATGGTATTCATCAATGCACGGGTGACGCGTTCAACCGATGGGTTGGTCGGTCAGCTTGGTCACAAAAAAACGTCACATTGGTGACCCTCTCCACTGTCCACTTGGTGTTGCGGCGTTGTTGTTGGGCCCATTTCAAGGGATCCACGATGTCCAGTTTCTCCAGCATCGTGCCTGTATGATGTATAGGGGTGGTCATTTTGGTCTTGTGGATTTTACTATGGGTTGTGGTTCGTGAAAGGGCATCTGATGGGCTGGGTGTGGGGTTGAAATATAGGTATTCTGCGCATCCGCGGTGGCCCAAGGGTATGAAAATAGACGTGTTGGGATGTAGGGGAGCCACTAATGGTCCAATGGGGTCGAGTGAGGTATCAATGTGAAGCCTATGTGAGGGGGCATCTGATGGGCTGGATGTGGGGTTGAACTATCGGCATTCTGCGCATGCGTGGTGGCCCAAGGGTATGGAAATAGACGTTTTGGAGCTAGGGGAGCCACTCATGGGCCAATGGGGCCGAGTGATGTATCCATGTGAAGCTTATGTGAAGGGGCATCTGATGGGCTGGGTGTGGGGTTGAAATAGCGTCATTCTGTGCATGCGCGGTGGCCAAAGGGTATGAAAATAGCCGTTTTGGGATGTAGGGGAGCCCCTAATGGTCCAATGGAGTCGTATGAGGTATCTATGTGAAGCCTATGTGATGGGGCATCTGACTGGACTAGTGGCTCGAGCGTTGTCACCATTCTGCGCATGCGCTGACAGGGAATTGTGAGAAAAGGGTATGGAAATAGACGTTTTGGGATGTAGGGGAGCCCCTAATGGTCCAATGGGGTCGAGTGAGGTATCAAAGTGAAGCCTAGGTGAAGGGGCATCCATTCATGGGTGGGTGCATGTAAAAGTTTTCCTGAAAAAAAAAATACGGAACACGGACTTTATCGAAAAATCTGGGAAAATGCCTAGGCCTATATGGGGTATGGGGGGTATATAGGTCGCCGGGCTTAACGGGGCTTGCCTATCAATAAAGTTATCTCCCCCTAGTTCCAGGGTGGATGCATGTAAAATATTTTTCTGAAAAAATACGGAACACGGACTTTATTCTAAATTACGTGAAAATGCCTATATGGGATATGGGTGGTATAGGACCATCCTGGGAAACCTACTTCTCGACATTTGCGGTATAGGTTGTGGGGTCTCGTTTTCTTAGCCTCGTCAAGACATACATGATAGGAAGTGTCCCGGAGCGAATCGGTGAAATTTTTGAAAAAGTACGATATAGCCCCATATAGTCCCATACTGGGGGTATAGGACCAATGTTTGTCCCCCTGGGAAACCTACCTGTAGACCTCGATTTGGGGGCTGTTCGCAGCATCTGTGACGTCATTGGTGACGTCATCAGTACGAGTAGTAGCGAAAGTGTGCATTTTGGGGCAGTGAAGGAAGGTATTTGGGGTAGGGATGCTTCATCCTCAGTCCGAATGCGTCGTGTGGGGTGTCATCTTGTAGTTTTCGGCGTGCAGACCTCGATTTGAGGGCTGTCCACAGCATCTGTGACGTCATTGGTCACGTCATCAGTAGGAGTAGTAGCCAAAGTGAGCATTTTGGGGCAGTGAAGGATGGTATTTGGTGTAGAGATGGATCATCCTTGGTCCGAATGCGTCATGGGAGGTGTCATGTTGTAGCTCTCGGGGTGTAGACCCCAATTTGAGGGCTGTCCACAGCATCTGTGACGTCATTGGTGACGTCATCAGTACGAGTAGTAGCGAAAGTGGGCATTTTTTAGCAGTGAAGGATGTTACTTGGTGTAGACATGGACCATCCGCGTGCAAATGCGTCGTGTGAGGTGTCATCTTGTAGCAACTCCCACCAACGCCATTTTTAATGCTTCAACGCCCTGGTGAAATAGCTCAGAAGCTCTGATATTCCATGGAATTGTCACTAATTCTTCGAAATGCAGTGACGCCCGTCAACGCCCGTCGTTACACCTTAACACTCTAACATAACGCCATGATATAGACCGGAGAGAGAATAACAACAGCAACAACAACAACAAGGATGACACATGAGAGAACAACAGCAACAAGAAGTTTTTTCATATAGTTTATTTTCCCCCAATGTTACATCATACCCACGCTGGGGGAGCCGCGTTGGGTATATTTACAATTCAAGAAGATTCTTGTCCAATCAGAGGCCACCATTTGTATCTGTCATATTCGTTCCTGTCCGTTAGATGTATTCTCGGCTACTCTTGTCCAATCAGAAGTCGCCATTTCAGAAAGTTCCATCTTCGGCCATGTTCGCTCTGAACCGTTTGTTCTAATCGTGATCGGGCAGGCCAGGATACCGTTGAGGAAACATATCCTCAGATAGTTATACCGAATCTGTGCTGTATTATACCACATGAATAACAACAAGTTCAGCAATGTTCATACAGTTTATTATCCCCAATGTTACATCATACCCAGGCTGAGGAGCCGTCCTGGGTATGTTTAGTATGTTCACAGCAAACAAATTGAAATATGAAACACCATGTTCTATTATTTAACGCACCGTCACATTAGGTACAAGTGTTTACTGAGCTCAAGTCAACGATCAGCATGTAGACATATAGAGTATGTACGGCATGTTATGGTATTCATCAGTGCACGGGTGACGCGTTCAACCGATGGGTTGGTCGGTCAGCTTGGTCACAAAAAACGTAACATTGGTGACCCTCTCCACTGTCCACTTGGTGTTGCGGCGTTGTTGTTGGGCCCATTTCAAGGGATCCACGGTGTCCAGTTTCTCCAGCATCGTCTCTCGTGACGCCCTATCCGTGTTGGTAAACGGTTGGTCAAATACCCGGATGTTACTGCTCGGGTAAAAGTATCGGACTCGGTCTGTCTCGTTATGCCGCAGCACATAACCAAACGGCAGATTTAATTTGAAGGACGTAGCTTGGTCATTGAAGACGGCTTCCATGTAGCTGCGTAGACGGGCGAGGTCGGTCAGTCGGAAATTGTAGATGTCTTGAATAGGGCGATGACGGTAGAAACAGTGCCGGATCATGGGCCAATGGCGCCGATAAATGTCACTCACTGGATGGGAGTCCTGTAAGAGACCGCTAGGAACATTTATGGATTCGTCCAGAAAACGTTCGATGTCGTCAGGCGTATGACTCGAAACCGTAACGCTGGGGTCCGGCTGGATATCCAGGCCCTCCTGGACCGTGGGTATAGGCAGGCTCTTCGTCATCGCATCACCAGTGGCGTTCGTCTCCCCGGGTTCATCTTCACTGGGTCTGACCTTCCGCGGTTCCTCTTTAGTGGAAAGGTGTCGCCCAAACCGGAGAACCGGGGCATGCATCAAACGTTGGTGCTGTCTAAACCGACTGGGTCGTTTGAAGAGTCGCCCACAATCATTACATAGTATCGTCGTACCCGCGTGGAGTACCCTCTCATGACGCAGTAATTTATCCTCCCGATTGAATGACCGTGCGCAGATTATACAAGTTTAGCGTGCATCGTTGTGGATGGAGGCCTCGTGGCGTCGTAAATTATCTAGACGAGTAAACATCTTCTGGCAAGTTGTGCAAGTGAACATCTTGGTGGTTGACAGAGTGTCTGATGAAACGGCCAGGCCGCTTCCCTTTTATAGCACGCTAGCTGGTGATCTATTTTTAGCACATTCAGTTCAGCTACCCCCAAGTCGAGGGCCGAGCCGTGACATCTTCGGTAACCTCCGTGTCTCTTCGGTCACCTCCGTAACGTCAACGATCAACATGTAGACATATAGAGTATGTACGGCATGTTATGATATTCATCAGTGCATGAGTGACGCATTCAGCCGATGGGGGGGGGGTCGGTCAGCTTGGTAACGAAAAACGTAACATTGGTCACACTCTCCACTGTCCACTTGGTGTTGGGGCGTTGTTGCTGGGCCCATTCCAAGGGATCCACGGTGTCCAGTTTCTCCAGCATCGTCTCTAGCGACGCCCGGTTAATGATGGTAAACGGTTGGTCAAATACCCGGATGTTAGTGCTCGGTTAAAAATATCGGGCTTGGTCTGTGTCCTTATGCTGCAGCACATAACCAAACGCCAGATTTAATTTGAAGGACGTAGCTTGGTCATTGAAGATGGCTTCCACGTAGTTGCGTAGACGGGTGAGGTCAGTCAGTCGGAAATTGTAGATATCTTGAATAGGGCGATGACGGTAGAAACATTGCCGGATCATGGGCCAATGGCGCCGATAAATGTCACTCACTGGATGGTCTTCGTGTGACAGATCGCTGGGAACATTTAGGGGTTCGTCTACGAAGTGTACTTTGCCCTCCACGTCGTACAAAATCTGGCCCAAGGTCTTGTCGTCGGAATTTGACTGTTGAATTAGGGCGACATCATCATCGGCCCTCGTGCGATGGGTGGGAGTTCCTCCTGTTTCGATATTGATGCCTATGGGCTCTTCTACCTGCAAACGTGGCTGCGGAACAGGGTGTCGTGTGCGTTGGTGTCGCAGCAACTGACTGGTCAGTTTGAAAATCCGACCACATTCTTCGCATGGACGCTTGGGTACTTCATGGCGTGCACGTGTGTGGCGCTGTAAATGATCCGGGCGCTGAAACGACAGTGTACATATCGTACAGTTATACCGGGCGGTTCCTTCGTGCTTGGTAGCCTCATGGTGGCGCAAGTCGAAGATATCACAGAGATCACCGAAGAGACACGGAGGTGCCCGAACATGATACCAGCTAGCGTGCTATAAAAGGGAAGCGGCCTGGCCGTTTCATCAGACACTCTGTCAACCACCAAGATGTTCACTTGTACTACGTGCTCGAAATCATTCACTCGTCTGCACGACTTGCGCCGCCATGAGGCTACCAAGCACGAAGGAACCGCCCGGTATAACTGTACGATATGTACACTGTCGTTTCAGCGCCCGGATCATTTACAGCGCCACACACGTGCACGCCATGAAGTACCCAAGCATCCATGCGAAGAATGTGGTCGGCTTTTCAAACTGACCAGTCAGTTGCTGCGACACCAACGCACACGACACCCTGTTCCGCAGCCACGTTTGCAGATAGAAGAGCCCGTAGGCATCAATATCGAAACAGGGGGAACTCCCACCCATCGCACGAGGGCCGATGATGATGTCGCCCTAATTCAACAGTCAAATTCCGACGACAAGACCTTGGGCCAGATTTTGTACGACGTGGAGGGCAAAGTACACTTCGTGGACGAACCCATAAATGTTCCCAGCGATCTGTCACACGAAGACCATCCAGTGAGTGACATTTATCGGCGCCATTAGCCCATGATCCGGCAATGTTTCTACCGTCATCGCCCTATTCAAGATATCTACAATTTCCGACTGACTGACCTCACCCATCTACGCAGCTACGTGGAAGCCATCTTCAATGACCAAGCTACGTCCTTCAAATTAAATCTGGCGTTTGGTTATGTGCTGCAGCATAAGGACACAGACCAAGTCCGATATTTTTACCCGAGCAGTAACATCCGGGTATTTGACCAACCGTTTACCATCATTAACCGGGCGTCGCTAGAGACGATGCTGGAGAAACTGGACACCGTGGATCCCTTGGAATGGGCCCAGCCACAACGGCCCAACACCAAGTGGGCGGTGGAGAGTGTGACCAATGTTACGTTTTTCGTTACCAAGCTGACCGACCACCCCCATCGGCTGAATGCGTCACTCATGCACTGATGAATACCATAACATGCCGTACATACTCTATATGTCTACATGTTGATCGTTCACGTTACGGAGGTGACCGCAGAGACACGGAGGTTACCGAAGATGTCACGGCTCGGCCCTCGACTTGGGGATAGTTGAACTGAATGTGCTAAAAATAGATCACCAGGTAGCTTGCTATAAAAGGGAAGCGGCCTGGCCGTTTCATCAGACACTCTGTCAACCACCAAGATGTTCACTTGCACAACTTGCCAGAAGATGTTTACTCGTCTAGATAATTTACGACGCCACGAGGCCTCCATCCACAACGATGCACGGTATACTTGTATAATCTGCGCACGGTCATTCAATCGAGAGGATAAATTACTGCGTCATGAGAGGGTACTCCACGCGGGTGCGACGATACTATGTAATGATTGTGGTCGACTCTTCAAACGACCCAGTCGGTTTAGACAGCACCAACGTTTGATGCATGCCCCGTCTCTACGGTTTGGGCGACAACTTTCCACTAAAGAGGAACCGCGGAAGGTCAGACCCAGTGAAGATGAACCCGGGGAGACGAACGCCACTGGTGATGCGATGACGAAGAGCCCGCCTATACCCACAGTCCAGGAGGGCCTGGATATCCAGCCGGACCCCAGCGTTACGGTTTCGAGTCATACGCCTGACGACATCGAACGTTTTCTGGACGAGTCCATAAATGTTCCTAGCGGTCTCTTACAGGACGCTCATCCAGTGAGTGACATTTATCGGCGCCATTGGCCCATGATCCGGCACTGTTTCTACCGTCATCGCCCTATTCAAGACATCTACAATTTCCGACTGACCGACCTCGCCCGTCTACGCAGCTACATGGAAGCCGTCTTCAATGACCAAGCTACGTCCTTCAAATTAAATCTGCCGTTTGGTTATGTGCTGCGGCATAAGGAGACAGACCAAGTCCGATACTTTCACCCGAGCAGTAACATCCGGGTATTTGACCAACCGTTTACCATCACGGATAGGGCGTCACGAGAGACGATGCTGGAGAAACTGGACACCGTGGATCCCTTGAAATGGGCCCAACAACAACGCCCCAACACCAAGTGGACAGTGGAGAGGGTCACCAATGTTACGTTTTTCGTGACCAAGCTGACCGACCAACCCATCGGTTGAACGCGTCACTCCGTGCACTGATGAATACCATAACATGCCGTACATACTCTATATGTCTACATGCTGATCGTTGACTTGAGCTCAGTAAACACTTGTACCTAATGTGACGGTGCGTTAAATAATAAAACATGGTGTTTGATATTTCAATTTGTTTTCCTGTGAACATACTAAACATACCCAGGGCAGCTCCCCCAGCCTGGGTATGATGTAACATTGGGGATAATAAACTGTATGAACATTGCTGAACTTGTTGTTATTCATGTGGTATAATACAGCACAGATTCGGTATAACTATCTGAGGATATGTTTCCTCAACGGTATCCTGGCCTGCCCGATAACGATTAGAACAAACGGTTCAGAGCGAACATGGCCGAAGATGGAACTTTCTGAAATGGCGACTTCTGATTCGACAAGATTAGCCGAGAATACATCTAACGGACAGGAACGAATATGACAGATACAAATGGTGGCCTCTGATTGGACAAGAATCTTCTTGAATTGTAAATATACCCAACGCGGCTCCCCCAGCGTGGGTATGATGTAACATTGGGGGAAAATAAACTATATGAAAAAACTTCTTGTTGCTGTTGTTCTCTCATGTGTCATCCTTGTTGTTGTTGTTGCTGTTGTTATTCTCTCTCCGGTCTATATCATGGCGTTATGTTAGAGTGTTAAGGTGTAACGACGGACATTTATCGGCGCCATTGGCTCATGATCCGGCAATGTTTCTACCATCATCGCCCTATTCAAGATATCTACAATTTCCGACTGACTGACCTCACCCGTCTACGCAACTACGTGGAAGCCATCTTCAATGACCAAGCTACGCCCTTCAAATTAAATCTGGCGTTTGGTTATGTGCTGCAGCATAAGGACACAGACCAAGCCCGATATTTTTAACCGAGCAGTAACATCCGGGTATTTGACCAACCGTTTACCATCATTAACCAGGCGTCGCTAGAGACGATGCTGGAGAAACTGGACACCGTGGATCCCTTGGAATGGGCCCAGCAACAACGCCCCAACACCAAGTGGACGGTGGAGAGTGTGACCAATGTTACGTTTTTCGTTACCAAGCTGACCGACCACCCCCATCGGCTGAATGCGTCACTCATGCACTGATGAATACCATAACATGCCGTACATACTCTATATGTCTACATGTTGATCGTTGACGTTACGGAGGTGACCGAAGAGACACGGAGGTTACCGAAGATGTCACGGCTCGGCCCTCGACTTGGGGGTAGTTGAACTGAATGTGCTAAAAATAGATCACCAGGTAGCGTGCTATAAAAGGGAAGCGGCCTGGCCGTTTCATCAGACACTCTGTCAACCACCAAGATGTTCACTTGCACAACTTGCCAGAAGATGTTTACTCGTCTAGATAATTTACGACGCCACGAGGCCTCCATCCACAACGATGCACGCTAAACTTGTATAATCTGCGCACGGTCATTCAATCGGGAGGATAAATTACTGCGTCATGAGAGGGTACTCCACGCGGGTGCGACGATACTATGTAATGATTGTGGGCGACTCTTCAAACGACCCAGTCGGTTTAGACAGCACTAACGTTTGATGCATGCCCCGGTTCTCCGGTTTGGGCGACACCTTTCCACTAAAGAGGAACCGCGGAAGGTCAGACCCAGTGAAGATGAACCCGGGGAGACGAACGCCACTGGTGATGCGATGACGAAGAGCCTGCCTATACCCACGGTCCAGGAGGGCCTGGATATCCAGCCGGACCCCAGCGTTACGGTTTCGAGTCATACGCCTGACGACATCGAACGTTTTCTGGACGAATCCATAAATGTTCCTAGCGGTCTCTTACAGGACTCCCATCCAGTGAGTGACATTTATCGGCGCCATTGGCCCATGATCCGGCACTGTTTCTACCGTCATCGCCCTATTCAAGACATCTACAATTTCCGACTGACCGACCTCGCCCGTCTACGCAGCTACATGGAAGCCGTCTTCAATGACCAAGCTACGTCCTTCAAATTAAATCTGCCGTTTGGTTATGTGCTGCGGCATAAGGAGACAGACCGAGTCCGATACTTTTACCCGAGCAGTAACATCCGGGTATTTGACCAACCGTTTACCAACACGGATAGGGCGTCACGAGAGACGATGCTGGAGAAACTGGACACCGTGGATCCCTTGAAATGGGCCCAACAACAACGCCGCAACACCAAGTGGACAGTGGAGAGGGTCACCAATGTTACGTTTTTTGTGACCAAGCTGACCGACCAACCCATCGGTTGAACGCGTCACCCGTGCACTGATGAATACCATAACATGCCGTACATACTCTATATGTCTACATGCTGATCTTTGACTTGAGCTCAGTAAACACTTGTACCTAATGTGACGGTGCGTTAAATAATAAAACATGGTGTTTGATATTTCAATTTGCTTTGCTGTGAACATACTAAACATACCCAGGGCGGCTCCCCCAGCCTGGGTATGATGTAACATTGGGGATAATAAACTGTATGAACATTGCTGAACTTGTTGTTATTCATGTGGTATAATACAGCACAGATTCGGTATAACTATCTGAGAATATGCTTCCTCAACGGTATCCTGGCCTGCCCGATCACGATTAGAACAAACGGTTCAGAGCGAACATGGCCGAAGATGGAACTTTCTGAAATGGCGACTTCTGATTGGACAAGAGTAGCCGAGAATACATCTAACGGACAGGAACGAATATGACAGATACAAATGGTGGCCTCTGATTGGACAAGAATCTTCTTGAATTGTAAATATACCCAACGCGGCTCCCCCAGCGTGGGTATGATGTAACATTGGGGGAAAATAAACTATATGAAAAAACTTCTTGTTGCTGTTCTCTCATGTGTCATCCTTGTTGTTGTTGTTGCTGTTGTTATTCTCTCTCCGGTCTATATCATGGCGTTATGTTAGAGTGTTCAGGTGTAACGACGGGCGTTGACGGGCGTCACTGCATTTCGAAGAAGTAGTGACAATTCCATGGAATATCAGAGCTTCTGAGCTATTCCACCAGGCCGTTGAAGCATTAAGAATGGCGTTGGTGGGCGTTGCTACAAGATGACACCTCACACGACGCATTCGCACCGCGGATGGTCCATGTCTACACCAAGTAACATCCTTCACTGCTAAAAAATGCCCACTTTCGCTACTACTCGTACTGATGACGTCACCAATGACGTCACAGATGCTGTGGCTATCCCTCAAATTGGGGTCTACACCCCGAGAGCTACAACATGACACCTTCCATGACGCATTCGGACCAAGGATGGTCCATCTCTACACCAAATACCATCCTTCACTGCCCCAAAATGCTCACTTTCGCTATTACTCCTACTGATGACGTGACCAATGACGTCACAGATGCTGTGGACAGCCCTCAAATCGAGGTCTGCACGCCGAAAACTACAAGATGACACCCCACACGACGCATTCGGACTGAGGATGAAGCATCCCTACCCCAAATACCTTCCTTCACTGCCCCAAAATGCACACTTTCGCTACTACTCGTACTGATGACGTCACCAATGACGTCACAGATGCTGCGAACAGCCCCCAAATCGGGGTCTACACCCCGAGAGCTACGAAATGACACCTCCCAGGACGCATTCGGACCAAGGATGGTCCATCTCTACACCAAATACCTTCCTTTCACTGCCCCAAAATACCCACGTTACCTACTACTCGTACTGATGACGTCACCGATGACGTCACAGGTGACGTGAACAGCCCTCAAATCGGGGTCTACACCCGAGAGCTACAAGATGACACCTTCCAGGACGCATTCGAACCGTGAATAGCCCATCTCGACCCCAAATACCTCCACTTTACTTACTACAACCAACTGCGCATGCGCAGATTAACGCGACTTGCACTTAAAAACGCACCATTCTGACTCTAACCCACACAAGCTTCACTTTGTCACCTTCCACGGCCCATTCGGACCCATAGCGGTCCATCTCTACCCCAAACACACACCCACATACCCCCAAAATGCCTGATTTCTCTACTACGGCCAGACTGCGCATGCGCATATTGACGCGACATGCATTCAAAAACACGCCATTCTGACTCTACCCCACACAAGCTTCACATTGATACCTCACACGACCCATTCGAACCGTGAATAGCCCATATCTATCCCAAACACACACCCACTTACCCCAAAAATGCCTGCTTTCTCTACTACGGCCAGGCTGCGCATGCGCAGACTATTGAACACGGACGAACCATTAGTGTAGTCAAGTGCTCCTGCATGAGAGCTTCAAAATAAGACCTCATACGACACCATTGAACCATTAGTGGCCCACCTAGATCCCAACACGTCCACCCAGTATGGGTCTCTATGAGCCTACCCAGGCCTCGGTGACTTTTTCCAAAAAAATCACCGATTCGCTCCGCGACACTTCCTATCATGTTCTAAATGACGAGGCGTGAAAAACAAATCCAAACAACCCGACCGCAAATGTATAGAAGTAGGTTTCCCAGGGGGACAAACATTGACCCTATACCCCCAGTATGGGACTATATGGGGCTATATGGGTCTCAGTGACTTTTTTCAAAAATTTCACCGATTCGCTCCGGGACACTTCCTATCATGTTCTAAATGACGAGACGTGAAAAACAAATCCAAACAACCCTACCGCAAATGTATAGAAGTAGGTTTCCCAGGGGGACAAACATCGGTCCTATACCCCAGTATGGGACTATATGGGTCTATATGGGTCTCGGTGACTTTTTCAAAAATTTCACCGATTCGCTTCGCGACACTTCCTATCATGTTCTAAATGACGAGACTAAGAAAACGAGACCCCTCAACCTATACCGCAAATGTCTACAAGTAGGTTTCCCAGGGGGACAAACATTGGTCCTATACCCCAGTATGGGGCTATATGGGGCTATATCGTACTTTTTCAAAAATTTCACCGATTCGCTCCGGGACACTTCCTATCATGTTTGTCTTGACGAGACTAAGAAAACGAGACCCTACAACCTATACCGCAAATGTCGAGAAGTAGGTTTCCCAGGATGGTCCTATACCCCCCATACCCCATATAGGCATTGTCACGTAATTTAGAATAAAGTCCGTGTTCCGTATTTTTTCTGGAAAATTTTTACATGCATCCACCCTGGAACTAGGGGGAGATAACTCTATTGATAGGCAAGCCCCGTTAAACCCGGCGACATATATACCCCCATACCCCATATAGGCATTTTCCCAGATTTTTCGATAAAGTCCGTGTTCCGTATTTTTTTTTAGGAAAAATTTTACATGCACCCACCCATGACTGGTTGCCCCTTCACCTAGGCTTCACTTTGATACCTCATTCGACCCCATTGGATCATTAGGGGCTCCCCTACATCCCAAAACGTCTATTTCCATACCCTTTTCCCACAATTCCCTGTCTGCGCATGCGCAGAATGGTGACAACGCTCGAGCCACAGTCCAGTCAGATGCCCCCTCACATAGGCTTCACATGGATACCTCATACGACTCCATTGGACCATTAGGGGCTCCCCTACATCCCAAAACGGCTATTTTCATACCCTTTGGCCACCGCGCATGCGCAGAATGACGCTATTTCAACCCCACACCCAGCCCATCAGATGCCCCTTCACATAAGCTTCACATGGATACCTCACTCGACCCCATTGGCCCATGAGCGGCTCCCCTAGCTCCAAAACGTCTATTTCCATACCCTTGGGCCACCGCGCATGCGCAGAATGCCTATAGTTCATCCCAAATCCAGCCCATCAGATGCCCCCTCACATAGGCTTCACATTGATACCTCACTCGACCCCATTGGACCATTAGTGGCTCCCCTACATCCCAACACGTCTATTTTTTGTGATACAGCTGGATTTCAGAGATACACGTAGGCGGTGATGCACAGTGTATCTGAGTGATGATAGATAGAGCATACAAAATCGTTGGTAAATTCTGGCTCGTAAAAATCCATGTTAACGTTGGTAATATGTATACCACTTGGTAGAACAGGTAAGTCAGCAAAAGCAGCAGGACTCTAGCTTGATGGACTATTCTGGAGTTGATGAAGAAGGAATGATGGATATCCAGTCGATGATAGGTCTCCATCTCATGAATATATACAATGGAGCAGAGGGTCCAAAACAGGATAGGAGTGACTGGACAACGGAATGGGATAAAAAACCACCTGGGCTTCCCAGCATCCAAAATCGTCCGCAGACACAACAGGATCTGTAATTATAGAGATATAACGCAGTATCCACATTCTGGGCATGCGATTCATTTCCTGATGTCCTGGATTCATGAATTCAGGATTGAACAGTAATGTCTAAATGGTAACTAGACAATGTAGATACAGAGCACTTGAGAAACAATCTGTATGTTCAGGCCCTGAACCTTCTGTATTTAAAACAGCTATGAATGAGAGTCACTACTCTGAGTGTAGCAAGTGGGTCAACCTCCCATATTTACAACCACAAGTGGCACTACTGTGAGTGTGACAAATAAGGGTCAACCTAAGAGCAGCAAATTGTGTCAACACTGTGACAAATTGGGTCTTCCTCATATAAACTGGATAAATGGCATATACAGTCTGTGAAAAAATCAGATCATAATATAAGGCCACCCACAATATTTTCTAGGGTTGCCTGTTCACATATGTGAAAAGGTTACATAAGGAAGTTTTAGATTTGATAGGATAGGAAAGGATTTCACAAAATTGTGTTGAAACATGAAATCACAAACAATAGGGTCAACGTGCCCAAGTGTCTTATCGATTCATACAGTGCAATGGCAAAAGGGGTCAACCTCCCCTGTAATAAATAGTGACAAATGGGGTCAACCTCCCCTGCAATTACACTGGGGTCAACCTCCCCAGGAATCACAGTCACTAAAACATACCATGTACAGTCACTATGTACCATGGTAACAAGGGGCCAATCTCCCCTGTAAATAGCCATGTTGTACAATGTACAGTGGCCAAGGCAGAGTTGGAGATAAGGGAAAATAATTTGATCAGAGATCATTATTAAAAGCTTTGAATTTGATCAGCAAAATATTTATCCATGTTTTATCACTATGGAATTTGGATTGGTTAGTGTCCAAATTTGATTAGTTATTGCTGATCACTGTCCCTTATTTCCATACCTGCAAGGGGTCAACCTCCCCTTGAACAAATAGTGACAAATGGGGTCAACCTCCCCAGCAATTACAATTAGCTGTGTACAATGTACATAAGCAAATGGGGTCAACCTCCCCTGTAATCGCAATCAATTAAAATATGCCATGCCAGAAATGCCTCTGAAATTTTAGGTGCTTCAGTTTAAAAGTGTGCAAATTCTCACAAATATCTTCATGTAAGTTGAATTTAGCTAGGTTTTTAACAAATTCACAGCCACTCACCATGATTTTGAAATTAGTCTCTTAGATATTTTAAGAATAGAGATTTAGAGCTCACAAAGCTCCGAATTTGCCATGTCTAAGTGCATGACAATTCATAATTATAAATAGTGAACAAAGGCTAATGGGCAACCTACCCTAGGTTTAGAAACCATGTATATTATGATATTAACTGCTTCCACTGGAAGACCATTTCTCTTCCAAAAACATTGCAGTGATTAATTTTATTAAAATAAAAAAATCATGAAAAGTCAATTCCCAAAATTATGACAAATGTCTTAGGGTCTGTGGCAAATCGCTCAACTGATATATCAGCCCAATCAATCAATGTTAACAAGCAGTAGTATGATGAACATGGCCACTAAGTGTGAGAAATAGACCGATATGTATTCAATTGCATGCTCGAATTGGAATGTTGCATAATGCATGCTTATAGTGCACACCAGCACTGTGAGTATAGTTCAATGACTTTCCATGCTTACCATTGGAATTTATGTCAACAATTGATGGTCCATCAAGGTGCAGCTTTTAATGAAAGTCTCCATAAGCATATTAATAGTACACACTCTGACACGAGATTTAAAGTATGAAAAGGAGAAGTCTGAAGAGTGTATAAATTCTATCAAACAGTTTGATTCTAAAACAGCATCAATAGTAATGATAGTACGGTGAATTGTACAATTATAGGACACTATGAAAATTCAAATGTTTACAAATTAATTTCTTATTTACTGAATTTCATTATACATAACCAAAATATGGAAATAATTTCAGACTAATGTGATCACCTTGTGATTCACAAGTATAGGCTGATAATCAGTGATAACCGTATAAGGGCTAGCATCCAAGCTAATAACATTGATAAAATTGACTGGAATTTAGGCTAAATATAAATTGCGACACAGTAACGAGTGAGTTGAATTCGCCCAAAACCATGATAAATGTGGACCCCATTTGATTTTGAACCACCCGACGAACTCACCCAGTTTACGGATATGCAGGGGACATCCCACGCTTCATCCAACAACGCATCCCAGCATATCTTGCAAAGAGTGTCTACTAGTGTAGTCATTACACATTCGTAACACCAGTCGGGTCCTTGATGTATGGATCCGAAAGGCCAACAGGTCCTCAGTGGTTGTCATGAGTCAGGGGCCAGATTTCGACTGTTCAACAACACCACATTCGGCGCGACCTCGTGACCCAGATTGTCCGAATCTGTGGGACTGGAAAAACTTAAACGTGACGTTCCCTACATTTCTGTAGCAAACTGGAGAAACCAAATCCATCACTGACATTTTCCAGAAACAAATTCCAAGTAGCCGAGGAAACACCGACCTCGTGTTACAAAGTTGGAGAGTCTAATATAAGGGCGATAACTCACAATCAACAGTTACAATAAAACTATAATCACGTCAACATAAGAAAGCGACCTTGTTGATCCTCACATAAACTTAATTATGGTAACCCTAATTTCCTTTTATTTTTCGAATTTACCACAATAACAACAACAACCACACACGTGGGTGAACGGAAGACGATAAAACAGAAAGAAGACCACAGAAGCTAAATAAATTATCCTACCATTTGCCGGTAGCAATTTCATTGTAAGATGCTTGCTTGTTTTGTATTCAATATATCACAACCTAAATCCGCTTTTCTACGGAAAGGGAGAGAGCAAATATATTGCACTGCAGGTTCAAAAGATAGACTCGTACTCAGCTCCAATTCGCTATCGCTCTATGGAGACTAGTTATCGACAGGCATTTTAAATCAGCACTGCACAATGATTGGCCCATGGTATTCTCACCCGCCATGCCCCTCCATGCTTGTTTGGACGTCGTGGTAGTCGTAGAAGCGAGGGCTTTATTTAGGAAACATACCATCATCGCTCATCAAATCTTACAAAGGATCTATATAATACTCTATGATACTTGGTGGAGTGGTGGCCGTAGCGCTCAAGGCCCTTTATCGCACCATAGACGAGTACTGGTCACTAGATACACACGAACAACAACAACACATATTGACATTGGTCTATTTACCGGTCCAGATTTAGACCGGTAATTCAGCCAATCAGAGAATACAAAATGCCTGTCGCTTACTAGACCCCAACGGTGCGTGTGAGTTGGGGGCTAGGTACGAGTCTAGTTCAAAAGATTTCCTGTTGCATAATGCAATGAATATTTAAATTATGAGGTAGACCCAACACGTCATCGGTATTAGACCTTGACCTGACACGTGGTCAACAAAAGAGCAAAAGGGGCGGTGCGCGACGTCGTTTGACAAACACGATGCACTCGTCTTTAGTTTTCACTTCTGCGTTCGATGAAAAACCCATGTCGGTTCCACCTTTATTTTGGTGAAGTGTGATACATGCTTTTGATGGAAAAGTGCTGAATTTTTCAAATTCGAGTGAGGCAAATCTGCAACAGCTTATCTAACTTTTTTAAATAATTTATACCGGAAATTCTCAGGTGTTTTTTGAAATTTTTCGTGAATTCCCGATATTTTTTTTACAACAGCGTCTACATATTTGCCTCACTCGGTTCTCGTAAATTTGAGACCTAATAATTTTATTTTTAATCAATATACATCTCCACTATATGTCACAAGTCATGGGTTTTCACGTATTTTCATGGTCAAATTGGCGAAAATCAACGAAATGCGTGTGCCATCCTCTTCGCACCGGATTTTGACCCCACCACATCACTACAGAGCGAATAATCCTCATATCTCGATGAAACTTCAGATTTGAAGCTGAATAAATAAGCTTTATATCGATATGACTTTTATATAGTTTATTGTCACGATAGACGGAAATTTTATACAAATGTTGCACTACATGTGCCGTTTTTGCATGCCGATCGACGTGTTCCCCCGCTTTGGTCACGTGGTGTAAACAGCCTACTTATACAGACCGAAAAGGAAAAAAATAAATAAGACGTCAGTCGCTCGAGATCTTTAACTGCACACGGCGTGGGGAATTGCATCATCGTTTTATCCAGTCAATTTCTACGTTCCCACTTCGAACCTGAGAAGTTTTCCCACTTCGAACTAGACTGTATTACTGTCAGTTAATTTAGGTAGGCCTATTAACCTCCGAAGCAGGGCCCAATGCTATAGGCTAACTTCGAACCTCCATAGTTTACAGGGACATGCGCAGAATGGGATTGACCTTTTGACATCAAGAAATGGATCCATGTTGGTTTTAAACCAATAGCGACGTGTGCTTATTCACGTGATCAGAAAGGTCAAGAGATCAAAATAGCGAAGGTCATATTCTCACAAGATGTCAGAAAGGCACGAAAACGTTAAAATCAATGGAGGTTTTTTCTCACACATTTGATCACATTTTGTCAGCATCAAAACAGTCGTGATAGATGGTACATGGACAAAGAAGCTCAGGTCGGTCAAACTGTATTAAATTGGCATATTTTATCTCTCCCGTTTCGTTGTTTTCGTCAGCGAAAAGACGCGTTTCGCGACATAAGTTTTTATCGCGAAAATTTAACCTACCCTCGATCTGGGCTGTGATAGAAATGCCACGCCCCCGTACCTATGTCATCTATCACAGCCAGAGTTTCTGGGTTAAGATCGGTCGTTTGAAATAGCGTGCAGTTTTCCATACACTCTGGACTGGAAAGCCAACAGAAAATAAGTTTAGCCAGAAACATCGGATGGAGGGGTCCAATTTACTAGTACTTTGTGGTAGAAGAATTTTGCCACGGCCCCTTCACCCTATACCCATCACAGCTATCTAGAGTTTCTTGTAGATTGATAGAGTTTGTTGATTAACTGGGAGTATTTGTCATATTGCCATGAAAACAAAATCGTACACAGGTCCGCGGAAGGGGGGAGGGGGCGACCTCAAAATTGCCCTTTTCAAACGAGTGAAAAATAATAATAAAACGAGAAAAATATCTACATGTTTACATGATAAGCTTCCTTACAGTAACCTTCACAAACGTGTGTTGCAAGAATATCAATTTAAAATTGTTATTTCACTTTGCTAACATCTGATAGGCAGCTCTATTATACGGCAGTTATACAAAAACAACTCCCATCAGTTCGTGCGAAACAAAACTGTGAGTTCTAGTGTAAATATAGTCTGCGCAACCGCCAGTGCCAAGATGTTTCCACAGATTTCGATGAAGCCAAACATGTACATGTAAATCGACACGCGTGGACAGTCGTGCTCTACACGCGCCACTGTTTTCAGATAAAATTCGTGAGCAATTCTATTCTGTCGTTCTATGATAGTAGTATAGAAAGAGCAAATTGAGCTGAAAAACACTCATATCATTTGCTCCGTCATGGTCCGTATGTGAATGACACAAGATTTGATTCTCCCTCTTATTTAAGCCCAGCGGCCTCAATTGCCTGTTAGCTCAGGGGCTAGCTTTCGTGTGGTTTCAGCGCACACGGCGAGCAAAAGTTTCACGAAATTGATTTCAGTTCCCGCATAACGTCTTCTTTTTAGCCCGGCGCACACGAGAGCTGTCAGCTGAGCTAACGGCCTCAGTTGCCTGTCATCTCAGGGGCTAGCTCTCGTGTGGAGCAAAAAGTTCACGGAATTGATTTCAATTCCCGCGAAACATATTCTTTAAGACCATGCATGTGATCTTTCGTGTGACCGGGCTCACGTCAAAATGCGTATAAATCACGTGCAAAGAATCTATGCGTTTCATTGGCCTGTCGAATAAAACGGCTGAGCTGTTAGCTTACGTTCGCCGCACACGCTGAGGATTTGGCCTCACGAGGTGAAATTATCAAACAAGTTTGATATTTTTCTCCCGGCCTCGCGAGGCCAAAAACTCACCAAAAACTGCCCGCACACGAGAGCTAGCCCCTGAGCTGACAGGCAATTGAGACCGTTAGCTCAGCTGATAGCTCTCGTGTGCGCCGGGCTTTATAGGGAGGAAAAGTCCGTGACATCAGATCAAGGGATCAGGTGGTCGATCATTTTAGTCACGTAAAACGTAACATTCGTCGTCATCTCCACCTGACATTTGATGTTGGGGCGTTGTTGTCGGGCCCATTCCAAGCTATCCAAGGTCTCTAGTTGGGCCAGTGCCGTGTCCAGGGACGCGCGATCCGTAATGTTAAAGGGCCCCGCCCCCCTCCCCCGCCTCCTAACTGACCATGTCCCCACATGAAAATTACAGATGGAAGGCCATGACGTGTATAGTGGTGTGTTATAGGCTTGTTTGTGTTAAACCAGGAAGTCAAATGGAGTCCGGCATATTATTCAATATCGATGCGTGTATATGCGAAACAAATGTGAAAATAGAACCATAAATCTATATACATTGTGTTCAGATTTATTTCCGGGAAAACGCGTAAAACGCATCTCCGGCAACCTGAGACCCGGCATTCCGGGGCCTAGGCGGCATCTGGACCCTCACCTGTCAGGCTGTGAGGATCACTTATTTTAGCTTTGTGTAAATGATTCGGTATCATATTGGTTCTAATGCTCCATGATGTAAAGGTCATCGTTTTTTTATGTGTTTTCTTATGTGTTAAATATAACTAGAAAGTCAAATGGATTTAGGCATTCTCTTAGACACAACGGAAGTAACAGCGGCTCTGAACAAAGGATGAGCTATTCTATCAATTACAGTGCCGTGATCGCCACCCGTACAACTGGGGGATTTTTAACCTAGGCCTCAATGGAGCGTAACAGGTTTTTCCTAAAAATCTTCTCTCATACTTGAGATAAATTTCTACAACTTGGCGAAGTAAAAGTTGGTACATTCGTTCAAATTATGTGTTAAAGTCAGAGCTGAACTAGCCTTTTTCGAAGTTTTTTTCTATTTACTTCTGTGTTAAAATTAGGCTTTTCAGAGGGAGGAAAATCCCCCAGTGACGTCATTGTATCATAGAGAATGAAGTATCAGTAGAGATAGAACACCGGTCCTGGCTCAGGAGCAATCTGTTGAAATAGCTGTACACGACATCCGCTTATTTATACCTTATGACATAATGTCACATTCTCCCCGAACCTATATATAAGCACCCTTGTCTACCATCATCCACTGAACTCTCCATCTCACGACTTAGACTTCAAAGTTAGACATCATACCTAATCAGCATTCCTCTGACCTATGCAGTTGAAATTAACATTTCTGTTGAATGTGATCTTCTTTATATTGCAATAGCCGTTGAAGGGTATTAAATTCACGGGCAAAGCGTGGAAAAAGCGGAAGTCACATCTCTACCATATAGGTAAATCTGTTGAAGATGAGCGTGAATCTCCACTGCCTATTCACCTAGATGAAGATGCCTACGTCTCCCTATCGATGTTTACTCGTTGATCATTGGAAAATCTACGGCGAGTGAATTCTATTTCACATAAAATATCTCTCCCCAATGAAAATGAATCGTCCTGAAGACTTGCAATATCTCATGGCTAGAAATACAACAATCCTGTGTTTCAACCCAACGGAGTATCTGTCTAACACACCATTAGATATACCTTTGAGAGAAACATCTATTATCACGCGATGTTGTATTGTATAATCACATCTTTACGCCACCATTATAAGGTATAGTTTAATGCGATTATATATCATTAACGACGATATTTTGTCCTTCCCAGCGCTTCTAACCCATCATCCGTAGTATCTCTACACATGGAACTTTTCCCCGATGCGTACATTTCTTCAACCTTCAACGATGTGTCGCCTATAATCAATTTTGTTCTTAATGAATATATGCTTTATTTCCGTTTATAATTTTTTTCTTTTCTTTTCGCGTTTTGTTGTGGGGTTATAGCCATTTTTAACATTAACCAAGAATGTATACATAACTTATTACTAACTATCACTTTCCTACCACTAAAGCCAAAGTTCAAAATAGAAAACAGCTGCATAGTTCTCATGCGTCAACGGGCCGGCCAGTAATAACTTTGCTGATGTTAAATATAGTACCTGTGCCTGTACCACCACCTGTGTCGGTGTTATCCTATAAGGTGCTCTGCAATACGGCCGACAAGTGACAAAAATGGTAGTTTAGCTGTTACTTAAGTTTGGCGATTTCTTTTAGTCTGCTTCTTATAGCGGGATTCCTTTCCATGTACACTGCACTAAAACACTATGAAATGAAACGATAAAACCGTTTCAGAATTCACATACATTGCATGGAAAATAATCGGCGCACAAATTGATACGCCTATCACAGGTCGTGAAACGACCCATCCTTTCATTACCATGAAATGAAAGGAACATTTTCCTTTCACTTTGTGAATATTCCGCCACTATTTCAACAACTCGCGACACAACTTGATATCAATATTTCAAAATCACTTATTATGCCGTTAATCCAATACTGTGCACTGTTTAGTCATGAGTTAGGTAGGCCGGCTAGCTGTTATACAGGGTATTTTTGTTTCATTTCCAAGTAATACTGGTGCGTGGACTACAGGTTATTTGCCTCCTCAACGACCTAACCGCTTGACCTTATACGTTCTGTAAAATGCACACTGCAAGCGCTCAGTCTGCGTTTGTTTTTGCCAAGCCCACTGTTTATTAATAGCGCCTTGCCATTATTTTCTCCATATATCCGTACAATGCCGACCTGGATTGTACCAACACTGACGTCCATCGGTAGCTGACGTCACGGTTTAACATAGCTATGGATAACCTGCAATCCAGACAGCCTATGTTTCTGACAACCGTCCAATCCACCTAAAAAAGGTTAACTAATTCATGGTAACTCCACATTAATCGTTTTCAGAACAACACACTACGCTGAATGACAATTTTGTTTTTTTTCATTTGAGCAGTTTAAGATGTAACTGATGGGGGTCGAAATTTATTAAACAGTGTCAGTCCATTTAGTAAAATCATTTATTTTTTTTATTTTTTTAGAAGAACCAATCATTAATTATGGATGGAGAAGAAAGGAATTACCAGACTAGGTAAGATTGATATGTTTACCCATATCATTGCATATCCTCATAAGTAGTGTTAAACTGAGAGTCATAGGTCAAAGGGTTTTAGAGCAGATTATTTGGTGATGAATGAGTTTCTCACGGAGGAAGGGTAGCAGTGATGAAAAGGAGTAGTCGGATTTAAATGTTTGGGGTCATTACTAGTACGGAATTACATATCGATGGCGCACAAACCGATATCCCTATAACTACACGTGGACAAGAAAAGGTCGTGATACGATCTCGAACATCGCATCAATCACGCAAAATCTGCGAATAATCCAACACTGTAATCGAAGGTTTAGTCATGAGGTAGCTAGAATGGCTCTTTGTTCTACAGGTTAATTTTATCTCATTTCCATGTAATATAAGAGCGTGGGTTACAGGTTATTTGCTTCCTTAACCAGCTGGTCGTCTGGCCTTATACGTTCATCTAACTCGTTCTGTAAGATGAGGCTCTCAGTCCGGGTTTGTTTATCGCATCTGTCGGACGTCTTGCTTAACAAAATAGATCATCCTACAATATGCGTTTTTTATAGCTCCATCTCAGAAAACATAAGAATACCCCCAAGCTAACAGAAGGAGGACTATTACGTACACAGGAAGATTGGTCCAAAAGGCGCATCGTACATCATAGCGCAAGTCACGGGACGAACGCGTCAGACATGCATACGCTAACAGTGCAGTAGAATATTAATATGGTGAAAGGTAACCTCAGACTGAAGAACGCGTATGTATGTATGGTCCTACCCACCACCATAAATAGACGGACTAAGAGAATGGAGGTCTATTGAAAAATGACTTATGCGTGCGCACACAATAAAAAACTTATAGCGCATATATAACAGGGGAAAAGGAGACGCTGAACACAAAGTCGAAAGAAGCAAAGAACAAAATCTTGAGATATGAATCATGCAGACGTCTACGAGATTGGTAACGAAATGTCGCTGTGCTTAACCAGGCACATCGACGAATGCCTTGGCGAAATATTGGGTACAGTCGATGAATTAGAAAGTCGGAAAAGAGTCAAACTTTCAAACTTTCACTTTCAGATTATTGACAAGCTGAGGAGGGAGACGTATGACGGATGTATAACGGACAAACACAGTCAGAAAAACCACCCTTGCATCATGGAACCAGCAGACTTTCACGTCGACTCCCACATAAATTCAGTACTGAAGTTGATCGATGAAAGGCGTGTAGTAGAGGAGTTTTCTAACCGAATAGTAAACCGTTCAGACTTGTTACCTATAGAATTTCGGAAATATAACGGCAAAGCATGGCGACAGATGATAATGAAGAAAAAAGCATGGATAGTCGAATTGACCGAATGTGTGAAAGAACTCATGCAGTGAGAGGATAGCGTTACAGGACAGTATCGGACTATCTGACGAGTGGATGACACATCGGGATTGTTTCGATAATTAAAAGTGTACAGGTTGAATGTAGATATAGATGCGAAACCAAGATAACGCGTTACATATACCTTTGTGACAATAACTGTAATCGTTGACAGCGGAAGGGCGTTTTTTTCCCCACATGTATCAGACTGTGAAGAAGTGAAGGGACGGTAAGGATGTATGAATGGCAAGTATAAGTCATCATATCTTTTTTTCTTCATATTTGTGTATTAATATTACAAAGGTTGTAGAAATGTTAGAAAAAATCAATGTATTACATATATCTGTGTACTGCAGAAACGATAAAAATGGAATGAAGTTAATATAAGATAAAGTGTGAGTGGTCTTTTATATCAATCGATTGTATGGGAATAAACCGGATACTCTCCCGCTAAACCTGTCATTACATAATGACATAGATATAAAGGTCAAGAATGACGTCGGGGAAAATTGTTGACACTCGCAAATAAGAAATAACCCAGACATAGTCCTGATGCTGGTAGTGGTATAATGGACTCGGTTTGCTAGTCTGTTCTCAATATTTTAACATACTGACGGCATTTAGTCCGATAGAAAGAAATAGACTCTTACTCGTCCAGGGAACGTATTTGGCGTAGTTGACAGAATTGGCTCTATTCAAGGCAATTTTTGTACAGTACCTTCATACGGCTCATTTCATAGGTAGCTTCTCGTCGATAACTGCTCACCCAGAAATAACCTTTCTCTTGATAAAGCAATGATGCTGTCAGTGGTATGATGACGCCTTCGTTGTAAGGTATTCATTAGTCGAAATCCCATATCTCTAGTGTTTTTATGACATCACTTCCGGTTGACCTACTCCATTCGTGAAAACAATGCTATATTAACCCCTCGGGAAATCCAATTCCCCCTCATCACCCTGACGTTATCCTGCGCAGTCAGTCATAGGGGTCATAGGTCAAACTTTTTGCGTGAGGAGGAGGAGGAGGAGGAGAAGGAGGAAGAGGAGGAGGAATTTTAGGAGTAGTATAAAATAGAGACAATCCAATATAAAGATTACAAAATAATCGCTCTATTCATCATAGCACTGTTTTACAAATAATGAGAGAATCAGCTTATATGAAATACATCGCCTTTGTTGTGGCTATCATTTTGACATATAGCCTTCCATCCAATGTTTATCTACTAATATTTCTACTGAGGTCTTTATTCGGAATCGATGTTTTCGGAATCTTCGCTGTCACTACTTTCCTCATAGTTGTTATTATTACTAACGCTATCAACCAACTTATCGAATAAGAATTTCCGCATCTTAATCGTCTGTCTCAGTACTTCCTCGTAGTCTATGTCGTATAACGTTTGTAGACACCTCGCTGTTTTCAAAATCTCGTTATGAATATAATCAGTTTGTAGCTTTTGTATGTTCACAAGCAGTTTGTAGTATGTTTGACGTAGGGTCTTGATCATCGATGGAATATAATCCTGCGTAGCATTTTCACCACTCATCCTCGTCATAACCTTGGCTTATATGTGGCTGTTTTCTCTCGTCAATATCCTCATATCCTCATAGAATATCCTCATTGTGGGGTTCAAAATTTACATAAGTCAGTGTGGACTCCGTGATGTTCATGGTGAAATTAAATAAAGATGGGGTCGTGTGGGCTAACCTTGTAGTTTCGTAGACGGGCTACCATTGGCTATAGTACCATACAACGCGTGTTCAACCATTCAGCGCTAAGGAACCACTCACCAGATGTAGTTGTTGGAAAAGTGGTAATGATGTTATAAATAACCTGGATGATGAGCATAGCTATTTCAACAGATTGCTCGAGATGGAGAGATCAGTGGATGATGGTAGACAGATTGATCCCGAGCCAGGACCGGTGTTCTGCATCTACTAGTATGATTTTTTCAATATCGATGCGTGCTTATAAATGCGAAACAAACGTGAAAATAGAACCATAAATCTGCATACATTATGTTCGAATTTATTTCCGGGGAAAACGTTTAGAACGCATCTCCGGAAATCTGGGACTTCGGAGCTTCGGAGGACTAGGACTAACCCTCGCCTGTTGGATTGTGGGGATTTCCTGTTTTATCTTTGTGCGAATGAATCGTATCGGTAGGCATATGAATTTCCCTTCCAAGAACTAAAAGTCATCGTTTTGTATGTTTTAAATATAACTAGAAAGTCAAATGGGTGCAAGCATGATGATCGATGTTTTCAATATAGATGCGTGCTTATAATTGCGAAAAAAATCGTGAAAATAGAACCATAAATCTGCGTGCAGTATGATCAGTTTTATTTCCGGGAAATCGCTCAGAACGCATCTCCGTCGATCTAGGTCCCCGGAGCTTCCGGGGCCTAGGCGTCCCCTGGACCCTCGCCTGTTGGGCTGTGATAGTGGGGCCTCCCCCACTTTCAATTACGTTCCGACGCCACTGTGTGGCTTGGTCGTCAGAAATGGTATAGGCGTGGAGGGGTAGGCGGGTACACGTGTTATCATCTAACCGGAAATTGTACAATATAGTCCAATATTGGGAGATGTTGGTGAAAACAGTGCCGGATGGTAGGCCAATGACGCTGGTACATTGTAGATCGCACCCACAGCTTCCAGTATCGGTAGTACCTCCGTGGGTGGTTCTTCGGGATCTGTGGTAAAGTTTCCCTCCTCAGTGGGGACTGGATTCCTGGCGAGCGGGTGAGCGGGGCCTTTCACGTGGCATATGGTTTAAGTTAAGTGAGTAGGTCTAAAAAATCGGCTCTGTTTATTAGCCTTCAATATGGTGCATCATGGAATAGCAACATGTAATTGGCACTCGGTTGACTGAGCATATCCGGGTAATCTATGGCGTCGTCGTCCTCCGATGGTGGAATAGGGATGTTAAGTTTATCCAGGATATCTTTGTATCAACCTGTAGCCATCTGGGTGATATATACGCGGTAAGACTGACCCTGGGATCGTGTGTATCCATTCTCAGCCTACCGTCGGCAACTGCAAGAGGGAATTTCCTGAAATCAATACCGCGTGACTTCGTCAGCCAATCAGCTAAAGTCTACCGACGTAACCCCAACGTAGCCTGCCATTTTCGAGTCATGTGCTGTCCTACTTGTTCAAAATTACATATCTACAACGCCTTTTGGGTGATACGAAAAGTATTCATACCTATATCTTTTGTATGTCCAGGCAATATCTGTTTCAGAAGTGGTATGAAAACCTGTAATTTATCAGATTTCTCCAGTCTGTTCTCCGCCGGATGAATTACAACACATATAAGAGAAGTGGGAAGAGGTGCCGACATACTGACATAGTGACATGGCTTCACAGTATAGTCTTCTGGTTAAACTATTCTAAAGCACATACCAAGAATCTAGCGATTCGTGATATGAGTTGTATCTCAGGTACGCTTTTATTGTACCTGTTCATGTGGCAACATGGATGACATGACCACACGGCCCCTAGCACCGGCATAAGCGGTATTAGATACAAATCTAGAGATGGAAATACTCTGACAACTCGTATATTGGTAATTGGTGAGCTGTGTCGCTGTGACAACTCGTACACTGGGAATTGGTGAGCTGTATCGTCATCGACGGCATTTAACACAAACGACTAGTCTGTAAGGCCCGATATCGACCAAGCATCAACTTCCCAAAAATGCTAAAATATATAAAAGACCAATAGGTCTGTACAGGGGGCGGGCCACGGGGACGAAACGTCCACCAGCAGAATCTCGCCATTTACGGGTGAAGGCCGAACAGAATCCGAAAATCGCTCCGCGATAACGGAGACACACGATCCGCAAGCCATCTTATGGATGGCGAAGTGTACACAAATGATCATTGTATGTCACGGAGGTGAGAATCGGATAGTCCCTCTCCTCATTCTCCTTGACGCGGTTGATGATTTGCTCATTGGGCTCGGCCAGTGCGTCCTCAATGTGGACTAGGGGGCGCGACCAGCAAACATCCCGGTCTTCTACGATGGTTACTTTATCCTCATAGACGTGTAACCGACCTCGGGTGTAAAGGAAAGGAGCGCTCGTAGGACTGGCGACATGGTGGACGATTCCTCTTGGAGCCACCAGGCAGCCATCTTGGATTTCCCCATGAAACCTTGTTATCGCGATTTCTCAAGAACTACTGCATGGATCTTTCTCAAATTTGGTACACAGGTTTCCCTTGGGGTCTAGTTGTGCAAGATACCTTTTCTGGTCCGATTAGAAAATCCAATATGGCCACAAGGTGGCCATCTTGGATTTTCCCGGGAAATTTTGTTATTGTCATTTATCAGGAAATACTGCATGGATCTTTCTCAAATTTGGTACACAAGTTCCCCTTAGGGTCTAGTTGTGCAGGATACCTTTTTCATTCCGAATTGAAAATCCAATATGGCCACCGGGCGTCCATCTTAGATTTCCCCATGAAACTTTATCGTGATTTCTCTGGAAATACTACATGGATCTTTGTCAAATTTGGTACACAGGTTCTCCTTGGGTTCTAGTTGTGTAAGATACCTTTTCTGGTCCGATTCGAAAATTCAATATGGCCACAAGGCGCCATGCCATCTTGGATTTCTCCATGAAACCTTCTTATCGCCATTTCTCAGGAACTACTACATGGATCTTTCTCAAATTTGGTATACAGGTTCCCCTTGGGCTCTAGTTGTGCAAGATACCTTGCCTGGTCCGATTCAAAAATCCAATATGGCCACAAGGCGGCCATCTTGGATTTCCCCATGAAACGGTATCGCGATTTCTCAGGAACTGCTGCGTGGATCTTTCTCAATTTCGGTTCACAGATTCCCATTGGGGTCTAGTTGTGCGAGATACCTTTTCTGGACCGATTAGAAAATCCAATATGGCCACCAGGCAGCCATCTTGGATTTCCCCATGAAACCTTGTTACCGCGATTTCTCAGGAACTACTGCATGGATCTTTCTCAAATTTGGTACACAGGTTCCACTTGAGGCCTAGTTGTGCACGATACCTTTTCTGGTCAGATTCGAGAATCCAATATGGCCACAAGGTGGCCATCTTGGATTTCCTGATGAAAATTTGTTATTGTCATTTCTCAGGAAGTACCGCTTGGATCTTTCTCAAATTTGGTACACTAGTTCCCCTTAGGGTCTAGCTGTACGGGATACCTTTTTCATTCCGAATCGAAAATCCAATATGGCCACCGGGCGGCCATCTTCGATTTCCCAATGAAACATTGTTATCGGGATTTCTCTGGAAATACTGCATGGATCTTCGTCAAATTTGGTACACAGGTTCCCCTTGTGGTCCAGTTGTGCAAGATACCTATTCTGGTCCGATTCCAAAATCCAATATGTAAATCAGGCGGCCATCTTGGATTTTTCCATGAAAATTTGTTATTGCGATTTCTCAGGAACTACTGCATGGATCTTTGTCAAATTTGGTACACAGGTTCCCCTTGTGGTCTAGTTGTGCAAGATATCCTTTCTGGTCCGATTCTCCAATATGGCCACAAGGCGCCCATCTTGGATTTCCCCATGAAACTTTGTTATCGTGATTTCTCAAGAACTACTGCAAGGATATTCCTCAAATTTGGTACACAGGTTCCCCTTGTGGTCCGCTTGTGCAAGATACCTTTTTTGGTTCGATTCAAAAATCCGATATGGTCGCCAGGTGGCCATCTTGAATTTCCCCTTGAAACATTGTTATCGTGAATTCTCAGGAACTACTTCATCTTTCTGAAATTTGGTACACAGGTCCCACATGGGGCCTAGTTGCGCAAGATATCTTTTTTGGTCCGAGTCGAAAATCCAAGTTGCGCTTCAAATTAATACGATATTCCCGAGTTGTGACGTTGCATCACTCGAGTCGGCGGATCAAAGAAACGATGGGACATATTCTATATAGTGAAGCGACGTCACTCTTGTGACACAATGTTACAACTCGACAAATGTAGACTACTGCGTGTTTCCATCCAAGGAAGATAATCAGGATTCAGATACTTTCGAAGTTTCAACATTATGTGCGGATTCCTTTAGTATTAAGTATTGTACCATCTTACTATTTTCGAGCATGGTATCTTAAAAGAGATATCTCAAACTAGCCCAGTAAACAGAACAGAATTAGCATTCGTTCCTAATTATAAAATCTTAAGTAAGTTTCATAGCTCATGCCAAAGGGTCAAAGAGATTTGTCTTCGCTTCCAGTACCCAATGATGACACGTGCAAAAAACTTCACTTTCAGACTAACTTTGCTCTTATCTCTTGTACTATAACAACCGACTAAAGTACAGTTTCTAGAAATCTTGAAACTCCTTAAATTTAGAAAGATGATATCTTGGTGTTTTCCGGTGTCCCTTTTTCGATCTTTTTCGCTCAGATTCGAAATTCTGTAAACAAAATTACAAATCAATCGTTTGTTTTTAGTAACAATAGACAAAAAGATTCTCTTGTCATTAGCTTTCAATTATCGGATAATGGTGGGCGCCAAGATCCTTCAGGATCTCTCGTGTTTTTAGATATTCATATTCACTTTTTGGGCCAAAAATTGTGTGCCACACACCATCACTGACCGCCGTATTTTAATAGTGCATTGGTTCGTCCGATTGCGCATGACCAGCCCTATTTGTTCACCCCGACACTACCATAGGGAATCCTCATCTTCACGACGTCAAGGTTTCTATTTGTGAGCCAAAGGCGAACCCTTGACTATCTTGCATATCAAAACGCGTTCCGCCCACATTCGAGTTACGTGAGCTGGAAAACCTGCGCTGATGGTAAAATACGTTAGGGTTTTACTTTCGCTGCTATACTATTCGCTGATAACGAATGTAAAATATTTAATTCAAGCACGCATAACAATAAAATATTAATGGGAAGATCAGTAAAATTTTATAGAAATGCGTGCGTTATTTCACCCAGTTCAAGTCCTTCAGTGGGAAGGTTAGGTCGGATACACTGACATCGCGGATCGCCTTTAAAGTTTCAGTGTTTCCTACATTTGCCTGGCTTGTTGGATGTTTGGTAGATGAATGGGTTCGTTTTCTCTTAAATAGATTTTGATTTAAGCAATGTTTCTTTTATATAATTTATTAATGTTCATGGTTGTTCATCTGCCACCGGGTATCGCACAAGCTATGGTGTTTTCGAGTCTATCGCCATGGTTGCGATAACCAAGTGATCTGATTGGTGAATATGTGCAAGATGTTGCTTTTGATGATTGGCTGACATCTACCGCTGTGCTGTCATTGATCGCCATACAGTGTCCAAGTGGACCAGGGGTATCTATGATAGAGATACCCCTGATTTTAGCGAGGACGGGGAAGCCTGGGTCCAGGCGACTCATTTGGTGCGATTCACCTGTCTCTGGCTCTCGGCATAGGACATGCAGAGAAAAGGAGGGTTCCCCACCTGCCATTTATGCTGGACATATCTCTGACGATATTGTCGGGTACTATACTTGATGACCTGCATTCCGGGAGATTAAAATATGAGTAGATGAAAGACATATACAGTCGTATTCAGGGGCAGATAACCCTTGTTGCATTTTCCCGGACATGTCAATTAAGATTGAAGTAACAGAAGGACATATACAGTCGTATTCATGGGCAGATAACTCTTGCTGGGCTTCAACGACAGATTCCGAAAGGGCGCATAGAGGCCTCTTGGCTCTTTGAAAGGGTATTTAAGGTCACATTCTCCTTGGAAATTTGCCTATGACCTCACTTCCGATTCCGATCACGTGACCGGAAGTGAATTTTGACCCCTGCACATTCCCATTAGGAGCAAGGATAACCATCTCTACACCAAAACGTCCATTCATATTCGCTTTTTCTACTGCGCAAGCGCGGAATGGCGTCAGTTCCACGACATACCTCTCCAGTCGGACGCTCCTCCACGAGTGCAACATATTGACATCTCCCACGGCCCACTCGAACCAATACTGGCCCATCTCGACTCAGAAACGTCTATTCCGACACACATTTTTTAATGCGCATGCGCAGAAAGACTTCAGTTCCAAGTCATACACATCTAGTCGGACGCTTCTCTACGAGTGTCTTGCTATGACACCTCCCACGGTCCATTTGGACCAATAGTGGCCCCCTCGACCTCAAAACCTCTATTCCCATTCTCTTTTTCTACCGCGCATGCGTGGAATGAAGTCAGTTCCACGCCATACTCGTCTAGTTGGACGCTTCCCCACGAGTGCTTCACTATGACACCTCACACGGCTCATTTGGACCAAAAGTGGCCCCCTCTCGACCTTAAAACGTCTCTTTCTATAGTCTGTTTCTACTGCGCATGCACAGAATGACGTCAGTTCCACAGCACTCTCATTTAGTCGGACACTCCCCAACGAGTGCAACATATTGACACCTCCCACGGCCCAATCGGACCAATAGTGGACCATCTCCACCCCAAAACATCCATTCCTATACTCTTTTTCTACTGTGCATGCGCGGAATGACGTCAGTTCCATGCCAGTCGGATACTCCCCCACGAGTGTTACATAGTGACACCTCCCACGGCCCATTTGAACCAATACTGGCCCCCTCGGCCCCAAAACGAAGCATGCACAATCAGAACTTTTCAACAAGTCTCCCCATGGCTTCGAGACCCTTGCCATCGTCTTCCACAATCATCATTTGTCACCATGAAGAACTGGGAGAAGGTGTTGGACAAGTTGTATTACAGTCCCGACAGTTCGGCAGCCTATAGTGGATTATTCGCAATTCATCGAGCCACTAAACTCCAAGGGGTACAACGAGCCCAAGTTAGAGATTGGTTAAAAAAACAAAACAAAAGAAGGAATCGAAGGATTGCACAGCATTCTGTGTTGTCAATACTAATATTAAGCTTGTCACGCAAAAAACGTTTCCGTTTGTAGAGCCAACCAACTTTCTTATCACATAATACTGTTAGCTTCTGCAGAGCATGATAGGTCAGCCTATCAGTATCAGTACATTTGGTTATGTAATGATAATATTTAGTTGCTCGCAAGACCACGTCATGTAAAAGTGGGTAGAGAAGTTCGAGAAGAGTTACCTTCCCGACTGGAGCGATGAGCACTTCCTGGTCAAACGCCGCATACCCCGACAACCGCGACTATATGAACTGGAGGGTCTTCAATGGCAACCGTTGCAAGAAACGTTTTGCGAGTAAGAATTACACTCCGTGGGAGAACAGGCCAGGACTACTACACTGTGGAACGCATGCTAAAAACCGAGCGACGCCGAGGTAAGACGATGCATCTCTTGAAATGACAAGGCTTACCCAGTTCCCGGACAACCAGACGAAACGGCTATAAAGCCTCGAGCCACAGCCGGTAGCATCCATTCCACGCTCGAGCATGAACACGGTGCTATGGACAAACAGCAGCTGCCTCTGAACACGGCGTATCCAAAAACGCGCAAAACACAAGTGAACTTTGTGGTGACATTGCTAACCCTGCTAGGCATTTTATATGGGGGTAGGTTTTACGACGTGGTGTACCTCAGCATTCTTCTCATCCCATCGAAGACACAACCACCAGCCGTGAGTGCATGTCAGACGAATGTACAGACCTCCTCCATGTTAGCCCCCATCAAATCCGTCGTCGAAATGATCGCAGTCGTCACCACCACCACCAACACACCGAGTATACAGCCCAGGTCAGAATCGATTTCCGCACAAAGTATTGCAGTGCCCATTACACCTGAAAACCCATCGGATGTCATCACTCCGACAAAGACGACCAACGTTAACGCACCGACGACCCCGGTTCACCACTACCAAATTTACAAGAGCGGGTCAATACGACAGCGGATACACCTCTAACCATGGATCCCTAGTGGCAACACCCCTTCACCTGCCTCACCGCGGGGCCGACCGGCTCAGGCAAGACGCACTCCGTCCAGAAGCTCGTTCCACACGCCGACAACATTAGTCTACCCATTTCCCGGTTTCAGTGATGTTACGGAGAATGACAAGCGTCGTATGCAGCAATGCCCAACATCACCTTCGTGGAAGGCCTATCCAACCTGAACGACTTGGAACGGGACACGTTGGTGGTCATGGATGATATGACGGAGACGAATGCTCGGATCACCCAGCTCTTTACCAAAGACAGTCATCATCGGCGGCTCAGCATCATCTACATTGTGCAGAATCTGTTCAATAAAAACAAAGAACATCGGAACATCAGTTCAAATGCCCACTACCTATTGGTGTTTAAAAACCCGAGAGATACCACTCAACTGTGGCATCTGGCGAGACAGATGTACCCCGAACGCACCCGGTTTGTGTTGGATTACAAGCGTCTAGTCCGTCATTCATAATCCAGCCGTCGACAGCCTCTCAACACGGGTATATGCTCTTAGACCTGAGCAAGCCACCCCCGACCACATGCAAAAATAGTGTAAAAACACCCACAGTGATCCCCAGCTGGGGTGTGTGTGTTTGATGACGGGGATAATAAAAGAATTAATACAACATCATGGTTGGCTTTGTCTCTGAAGTGAAAGAATATTCAGGATAACAAGGGCAGGATTATGGGTTCCAGCGTTAGTTGTACATGATGTCCGCACGAGTACGGAAGCACGCTCCGAAGCTTCAGGTATTGAAGATCGCCCCACTCAAGTTCGTTCGGACTATTGTACGCGGCGCGGACCCTGGTCTTGTGCGCTGTCTGTGTGAAATCGGGCATAACTTCTCAAAAGGGAACGTGCCACTGACTCCGGCTCAGAAGACCAAGTTGGTCAAGCATAAGACAGGTCACCGATCCCTGGTCCAGAAGCGAGTCCCGCAAGCACAGAAGAAAAAGATCTTACAGAAAGTCGGATAATGATGTAAAAACTTCCTTGTGTGAAAAAGATCTTACAGAAACTCGGCTAATGGTTTACAAACGACCTTGTGTGTGTATGCATGTGCGTGTGTGTGTGTGTGTGTGGTCATATAAGGTCGTTGGTACACCATTAGCCTCAGTCTGTGTCCACTCTCTGACCGGGTACCATGTCGGGTACATGTACGTTTCTGTCAGAAGACACTCTCTTCGTGATAGTATGATCAGACCTTTTCGTGTAATGCATAGACAAGAGACGCCGCTGAGTTCTGCTATAAGTCCACCAAGAGCATCACTATGCGATGACGATGAACGGTCCCACGGAATGCGGAAAGACGTCCTGGCTGCTGAAGTTCTTAGCGGAAGGTGCGGCAACCCAAGCTACGACACGCGTTGTATGGTGTTATAGCCAATGGCAGTCCGCCTACGGAACTACAGAATGTGAGCTTCGTCTCGTGGATTCCTCGCGACATGGATGAGCCGTATTACTTCGATTCCGAGCAGACCAAAGTGGTAGTGCTCGATGATCTATTAAGTGCGGCCAAGTACAACTTGAAAATCGCTGATCTATTTACCAAAGGTTCGCAATGTGTCCGTCATCTATTTGACTCAGGATCTCTTTCCTCAAGGGAAAGCGTCTAGAGATATTGCCTTGAACTGTCAATACTTCGTGTTGTTCTCCAATATCGACAGAGCACAAATCCGTGTGTTTGGTAGTCGAATTTATCCTCAGAACATAGATTATTTCACGAAAAAGTATGAAGAAACCACCGCCAAGCCTTATGGTTTCCTAGTAAGCGACTTGAACCGACCACATCGGAAAGGCAAAGGCTAAGAATGAGGCCGGGTCCGCGAACACAGACCGGACAAGGTCTATACACAAAGGCAATACCTTCTTGGAATAGGGACCAGACGGGAGAAGAGAGACGTTATCAATCGGACTACTCGAGGAATAAAGCGCCCCATACCGTGTAAAAAAAAGACGCGTGGAAAGCTCTGTTCGGTGGAGCATCGCGTATGGAATTCAACGATGATATCAAAATCAAGACTAGAGAGTTCACAGCGAATGGTTGTACGAAGCAGGAGGCTGAGGTCCAGGCAATGACTGAATACATGCTTCACAGGATAGAGACGATGCGCCGGATGTATCTCGATGTGATCTTGGGTATGAAAGTTCTGGAGAACGACCCAATTCATGAGGAAATCATGAAGACCTGTGATGACCTTCAGAAGTCCTACAACGCGAGCTATGAGGAAGCGATGAAATATAGCTTTAAAATGAAGGAACACTTGTTCGATAAACTATACGAAGACGATTAATGAATCCCACACATTTTATTAATATACATACATCGACTAGAAGATTTAGAAAAGACTGATAAACATTAAATGGCGGACTAGACACAACAAAGGTGATGTATTCATATAAGCCGATCAGACTGTTAAAGCGATTATGTTTTAATCTTCGTATTGGTTTGTCTGCGTTTTATATTACTCATATAATTCCTCCTTCTCTATCCCTGTAAGGTGCAGGCCGTCTGCACGCATGACGTGCTTTGATGAAACAGACTATAGTTTCGTGTAGCGTTACGTGGCAGGGTGTTAGGCTGGAAAGAATGTCTGTGGTAGCTGTGGTGTGGGTTTTTGTGCCAGGGGACTGATAGAACTCGGATAGAACTCGGATAGGCAGGGTGGTATATGTGTGTTAGTTATGTCAGGGTGTCAAAGAGTTTAGCCTGAATATTTTCAAGTTGAGTTGTCATGTACCGGTAATTGGGAATGATATGACAGGACTGTGAAATTTATAAGGAGCTAACTGACATCAGAGCTGACTCAAATTATAGGTGTGAAATCTGATATATTAAAGGTAGGGAGAACACATATTGCAGTCCGCCGAAGTGGTTAGAAACCTGCCGAATGTATATAAGTGGTGCCTGTGGATTGCACAATGATACAGCGTGGACAGGATCACTAACCGGACTTTGAGAAGTCAATATGAATGCTACGCGAATGCTATATGTACTGTGGTGTACCTCCTGAACTGTGGGCATTATTCTGAAATAAGAGGAGTAGTATATAAAGTGTACCTCCTGAACTGTGGGCATTATTCCTAAATGAGAGGAGTAGTATATAAAGTGTACCTCCTGAACTGTGGGCATTATTCTGCAATGAGAGGAGTAGTATATAAAGTGTACCTCCTGAACTGTGAGCATTATTCTGAAATGTGAGGAGTAGTATATAAACTACGAAACGGATCACAGGGTATTCCAAGGAGTGAGAGAGTCTTTGACATACTATTGTGCGCATTCTCCTAGAAGGATCTTACCATGATCCTGGATCGCGGATATCGCTGTCTGTGCAGAAGTGATCGAATTCGGCTCGGACTGTGCTGAATGTCATATGCTATGCTGGGGTACAAGAACTGACTGGGTTATGGGTGAGATTCTAGGAACCAATAGTTTGATTTGTTTTATTTTACAATGAACACGATCTGATATATAAGGCCATTGGCTGGTACGATATCCCTCAAATATATTTCGACGCATGCTCCGATGAGTTTTGTGAACTTTTCGCCGATAGTTGGTTTTTACGGTGTACATCTGTAGTTTACTCGCCAATATACTTTGTTGTTTTTTTCGCAAACAGAGCTGTTTTGCTTCCTTCATTCCAAAACGACATCTCTTGATGCGAACGTGTAACCACGTCCTGACAATTCTGGTAGCAGCGGTGGGATGTTGTTTATATATGGAAGTTGGTCGACAGAACATATCTGCTTCGCGACATGTATTTTTCAATTTGCTATTTATAATGATTCCATGATATAAGGGGTATGTGTCTATGTATGTTGACTTGTGGTTCTATGACGCCTTGCCCAAGCCCGTAACGCTCGTGATTAGCTGATACGCCGCCATATATAGCTCTAAAAACATTTCAAATCTAAATCAATATGGCATCGTGGTTGGGTACAGCTATCAGTAAGGGGTATACGTTGGAACAATTTCGAGATTTAATGAACATAGAGGAGGCCAGAGCTAAGAGTGAAGAAGATAGGGAAACGAGACGCTATGAAAGGGAAATGAAAAAAGCAGAGCTAGAGTTAGGACGAGAAAAGTTCGAAATGGAAAAGGCTAAAATAACGAGCCAACGACCCGCAGTGACGGTTGAGAAGTTTATCGCTCCGCAGATTAAAATGTCGAAATTTCAAGCGGGTGATGACGTGGACACGTTCTTGCAATCTTTTGAAAGGCTGGCACGAATCTCCTGATGACGAACATTCAACATTGAGTTATTTGTTGGAAACTCGAGAGCGCCTGGAGAAGATGACCGAGATCGCTCGGGAAAACGAACAAGTGGCAAAACAAAAACAGAAGTTCTACTTCGACAAAAAGACCCGACGACGTACCCTTGAACCCGGACAACAGGTTCTTCTTCTTCTTCCCACTGCTACAGGAAAAATGCAAGCTGAGTGGAAAGGACCATTTCCTGTTATAGAAAGAGTGAGTCCCGTTGATTACAAAATTGAGATGTCGAAAGGAAGCCGAAAGACATTCCATATCAACATGCTTGAGCTCGGTCAATACTTGGATGGGTGACCGGGTGCTGTACTGACTGGGCTGATCAGTGTCCAGAATGATAGGAACTGTGGACACTCTCGTGTTCTGGCACATGTAGGCACCGTCTGGATATGACTGAAACAATGTTGAAAACGACGTTAAAATCCTACTCACTCACTCACTCCATATCAACATGCTTAAGTTGTGGCACTCCCGTGAAGAGCCTGCAGATAATCCAGCGACCGCTCCAGTCGGTGCAGATTCAAATACGGACTGGGCAGATGTTGTGCTGTCAGTCATTTGCGACCCGGTTGGTGAGGGGGAGCAGTCGGTGTCAATGGATGTGATAGGAAATCCGTTACTATCTCCAACTGAGACGTCTGAGCATATTCACTATGCCAAAACACTGACCACAGAGCAGGGACGGGAATTACGTCAATTGTGTGCTGAGTTCCCGGAGGTATTCACAGATGTGCCTGGTGTTGCCGACACGGCAATTCACTCGGTTGATACCGGAGACAGTCGTCCGGTGTATCAGAGGCCCTATCCTATGCCCTACGCTCTTCGGGATAAGGTAGGCCAGGAACTTAAGAACATGCTGGATGCAGGTATAGTGGAGCCATCTCAGAGTGCCTGGGCAAGCTCTATTGTCATTGTGCGCAGGAAAAAATGGGAGCATTCGTTTCTGTGCCGATTATCGCAGGTTAAACAAATTAACTGTGTTTGATGCAAAACCTACGCCGCGAACAGAAGATATCTTCAATCGTCTCGGCAGAGCGAAATTTGTCAGCAAGATAGATTTGACACGAGGGTATTGGCAGAGTCCGTTAGATCAGAAGACCAAAGTGAAAAGCGCATTTGTCACCCCGACGGGCCAGTTCCAATTCACTGTCATGCCGTTTGGTATGGTGAACTCTCCAGCTACGTTCAATAGAATGATGCAGAAAGTTTTTGAAGGGACTCAGGAATTCACTGATTCCTACATAGATGACCTGATCGTGTTCAGTGAGAGCTGGGAGGAACATATAGCTCACCTTCGACGTGTTCTCGTTGCGCTTAGAACTGACTAGGTGATGGGTGAGATTCTAGGAACCAATAGTTTGATTTGTTTTATTTTACAATGAACACGATCTGATATATAAGGCCATTGGCTGGTACGATATCCCTCAAATATATTTCGACGTATGCTCCGATGAGTTTTGTGAACTTTTCGCCGATAGCTGGTTTTTACGGTGTACATCTGTAGTTTACTCGCCAATATACTTCATTCCAAAACGACATCTCTTGATGCGAACGTGTAACCACGTCCTGACAATCCCAATACGTCTAGCACGAGTGAAGTATATATATAACAGGGTCATCTCAGAGCCGTATATAGTCTGGTCACTGATAGTATTGGTCGTTTCTGGTATACCTCGGGCTATACATCATTCATGGGATGTTTCTTTGTTTATAGAGTTGCTTGAATTTCTCATTAAAAATATCTATGTGAAATTTGGCAACACAATATATCAGCAGCATATAGGTATTCCAATGGGTACTAATTGTGCACCCCTGTTGGCTGACCTGTATCTGTTCTCTTATGAATATGACTATATGCAGGCGCTTTCAAAAACCGATCCATTCAAAGCCCGTTCCTTCTCATTCACCAAACGCTATATAGACGATCTTCTCGCTGTGGATAATCGCTATATAAATGACGCAGTGAAGGATATATATCCACCTTCACTGGATTTGAAGGAAACTACAGATAGCCCTACAGGCACATCTTATTTAGATCTCTATCTCTATAAAAATGAAGCGGGCATTCTCTCTCGTCGACTTTATGACAAAAGAGATGATTACAATTTCGACATCGTAAACTATCCCTTTCTGGATAGTAATATTCCAGTGGGACCTGCATATGGCGTATACATATCTCGCTTAGTAGCATTTGCTAGATCCTGTGTTAAATGTGATGATTTTAATCAACGTCACAAAACATTGTTGCAGAAACTTATAAAACAGGGCTATTCCACCAAGCGCCTCCACTCAAAGTTTCTCAAATTTGGCGATACATATCGCATGCTGATAGCAAAATACGAACGCAGCGTGCAAGATCTATGGCGCTACGTTTCGTAACTTGTGTCTAATTCCGCTTAACCCGGGGCTAGGGGCCGTATGAACCCATGTACTTCAAGATCCTCATGGTACTCATATGAACAGTCACAATCAAAGCGTGACTGAGATACATCATTTTTTAGATGACGACTCTATAACGAATGTTATGGATTAAGAATACTGATCAGCGATACGGATTTGATATTTTTGGAACATCATGATGTCTTGCCGGCATCATTGAAAACTGTTGACCGCTTCTCTCTTGCAGGAAACAAGCCTATGTTTATGTATACTTGTCTTTTTGAATTTGGTGCTAATACTGTTATATGGAAATGGAATAGGTCTTTGGATTATGGACGCGGATATTCTCTAATGGACGACGGCTGGATTATGAATGACGGACTAGACGCTTGTAATGTACATACATACAATAAACGGTACATTAATTTAATGAATTACACGTAGATCTCTGGTAATACATCTTGTGGAACGCGTTGACATTCGCTAATAAACCGATTTTAGCATTTCAAACTCTATCCGATGGTGCGGAGATCTAAACCCTCATTTTTCGCGGATACGGAGACTTTGACAAAATCCGTCTCATATGATGACGTCACTATAATGAATCATGATGATGGTGATCGAAGCATGTGCGTAGTTCGGGGCTATCCAACGGTCTAAGTTTCGGCTCTGGGACCCCTCCCGTTCTAGAAATATAGAGACTTTTCCAAAATCTATCTAATTCATCTTGTGACGTCACTATGACGTCATCCTGTTCCAGAGATATGAAGATTTTAATGAATTTTGAGAAAAAATAATCGAAAAACTTTTTTGGTCGGAAACGAAATTTCTAGGTTTTAGGCGTATAATTAAGATTCTGTCTATTTAACGAGTATATCTTACTGAAGTTTACGGGGAAAATAGCCATCCCAGCTCAGTAAGGCTAAGTATACATATAACAGGGTCAAACATCGCCACAGCTGTCCTCGGGCTACAACCTTCTAGATTGAAACCGGGCTATTTAGCTTTCTTATGGATCACAGACGTGGTGACCCCTCGGGTTATATATACGGTCCGCTGAGCAGACGAACACCGCAAACACCCTTCGGCTATGGACGCGGCTCAATAATTAGACGATGAACACCGCACAACCTCGGCCTATTTATGACGTTACTTCGACCTACTTATGGCGTCATCGGCTTCCATGGCCGTGAACTGTCTTTTCATGTTCTACCGAAAGTGATTCACCAAGCAAATTCTTCGACGATAGGAAGGTCGCAAAGTGAGATATCCAATGCTGAATAGGTGCGTATAAGAATCATCATTTAAAAAAAAAGAATTATTTGATATAAAATCTTCAAGAATTTTACTTTTACAATTCTCTTCATTATCCCAGAGGATATTACGACCAATAAAATCACCCATCAATAAACAAGGTTTCGGGAGCTGATCGTAAAGATTCTGAAGTTCGCTAAGACGGAGACGACCAGAATGTGAAAACAGAAGTCAAGGTGATAGGAACTGCTACAGCTTGTAAGTCTGTCACTAAATCAACAGGATTGTCCCATTTTAATCATTATTGTAGAGCCGCCTGTAGCCTGTTCATGCTTCTCTAAAGCGAAGAAATGATACGGTGTGTATTGGCGAAATTTAAATTTATCTTTATCTGCTTTCTCCAGAAAGGTCTCCTTGAGACAAAAAAAACTGTCGGGTCATAATCCCGAGTCAAGTCTTGATGTTCAGTTAAATTTGGCATGCAAAACTGCCCAGGCTAAGAAATAGAAGGTTAACTTAACCATTACGTACGTTTTATTTGGGATGATTCTTTCTGAGCTCTCTTTCCATTTTTCTTCTCTCTTCTTTTTTTCTTTTATGAATGCCCTGATCTTCCTTGTGTCCAAACAAGACTTTTGACCTATGGTTCAAAAGAGTCTCCTCCCAAGGGACGTTCATTACACCCACTAAACTCATCATCAGAGAGCATAGGTGAATCGTCGGTAGAAGTGGAGGAAGCATCGTCAGTTGTAAGCATCTTGTGTGTTTCAACAGCTAAGGTTTTCTTCTTTTCCTTCTGTGGATTAGGGGTAGGTATTTTACTAGGTTACTATTGTCATATGTGAATTATTTTATTATTTCTTCACTTGGTGTACAGTTCAAATCTACACCAGAGTGAATACGAGAGAGAGAGAGAATTAAGGTTTAACGTCGCATTCAGCAATATTTCAGCTATATAGCGACGATCAAACAAAATTCTAAGTAATCAATTCAAAAACTCGGTAAACTAATGCGTTAAAACAGGTACAAACATTAAAATTTGTACAACAAACCAATCTCTCTCAAATAACCTAAATACAATCCTC